>WNGS01001626.1:0-12298 GCA_020271785.1 Procambarus virginalis
ATCAACCACAGGTCAGAGAACTTTGGATTCTGTGACAAATTCTCGCTCAATCAACAGATTACAGAACCAACTAGGAACGAAAACACACTAGACTTGATATTCACAAACAATGATGAACTAATCAGAGACATCAGAATCTCAGATACTTCATACACAGACCATAAGCTCATTGAAGTACGAACTAGCATAAATAACGGTACTAGGTCTAAGAGACCCAACAAGCGAGAAGGATATTCAATCAATTCAATTTCAACAATAAGAGGATCGACTGGGAAAAATAAATGTAGACCTTGCAACCATTCAATGGGAGACGGTCTTAAGCGACAAAACTCCCACACAGGGAATAGCTCAACTGACAGCTGAAGCTTACAAGGTCTGCTTGAAGCACGTGCCTATGAGGAGGGGCAGAAAGAGGACCACTCTAGAAGAGAACGCAGACGACTGTACAGGAGAAGGAAAAAATAACGGAAATGCTTCGGCAGACACAAATCACAAGCAAGGAAAATAAGCTAAGCAGGGAGATCGAAGAAATAGAACAAACGTTGAAGCGATCATATGAGTCTGAGGAAATGGATTGGAACAGAAAGCTATACAAGAGATAAGGAAAAATCCTAAATATTTTTTCACATACGCAAATCAAAATCCAAAACCTCGACCAGTATTGGACCGTTAATACAAATGAAGGTACGTACACAGAGGACGACAAAGAGATTAGTGAAATTCTAAGAAGCCAGTATGAGGCTATGTTTAGCACCACCATAAAACATGAAAGTTGATGACCAGACAGCTTCTTTATGAATGACATTCAAGCTGCAGATAATATAACGGATATTACCACAAACTCGGAAGATTTTGAAAGAGAAATTGACAGTATGCCTATGCACTCAGCTCCGGGCCTGACTCATGGAATTCAATATTCATAAAGAAATGTAAAGTACCAGTAGCGAGAGCACTCAGCGTAATATGGAGAAAGAGCCTGGATACAGGGGAGATACCAGCAGCACTTAAATCTGCAGATATAGCTCCGTTGCACAAGGGGGGAGTAAAGCCTTGGCAAAAAATTATAGGCCAGTTGCACTAACATCACACATAATAAAAGTGTTTGAAAAGTGATTAGCAATCAAATTTCTAGTTTTATGGAAAAAAATGAATTGCACAACCCAGGACAACATGGATTTAGAGCGGGAGATCCTGTCTGTCACAGTTACTCAACCACTATGACAAAATCACAGAAGCCCTAGAAGAAAAGCAAAATGCAGATGTTGTATACACAGACTTTGCAAAGGCGTTCGACAAATGTGACCATGGGTGATAGCTCACAAAATGAGGTCAATGGGAATAACTGGAAAAGTAGGACGCTGGATACTCAATTCCTGTCGAACAGAACACAAAGAGTAACAGTCAATCAGATAAAATCGAGTCCAAGCGATGTTAAAAGCTCTGTACCTCAAGGTACAGTCCTTGCAACACTACTGTTCCTTATTCTCATATCTGATATAGGCAAAAATACACGTCACAGCTTCGTGTCGTCCTTTGCAGATGACACAAAATCAGCATGAAAATTACCTCTGCTGAAGACATTGAAAAACTACAAGCAGATGTCAACAAAGTTTTCGATTGGGCAGCAGAAAATAACATGATGTTTAACAGTGATAAATTTCAGGTACTCAGGTACGGCAAAAATGAGGATCTGAAACATAATACAGGGTACAAAACACAATCAAATCTTCCCATAGTAGAAAAACAGCATGTCAAGGATTTGGGAATAATGATGTCAGACGATCTAACGTTAGGGAGCATAACCAAGCAAATATTGCGTCAGCCAGAAAAATGATCGGATGGATTACGAGAACTTTCAAATCCAGGGATCCCATCACAATGGTTGTACTCTTCAAGTCACTTGTGTTGTCCCGTCTCGAGTACTGCTCAGTACTCACTTCCCCCTTCAGAGCAGGAGAGATTGCTGAAATAGAGGGAATACAGAGAACATATACGGCACGCATAGACGAGATAGTCTCCGTGGTGTAGTGGTAAGACACTCGCCTGGCGTTCCGCGAGCGCTATGTCATGGGTTCGTATCCTGGCCGGGGAGGATTTACTGGGCACAAATCTTAACTGTAGCCTCTGTTTAACGCAACAGTAAAATGTGTACTTGGATGAAAAAACGATTCTTCGCGGCGGGGGTCGTATTCCAGGGACCTGCCCGAAACGCTACGCGTACTAGTGGCTGTACAAAGAATGTAACAACTCTTGTATATCTCAAAAAAAAAAAAAATCTCAAAAAAAAATAAAGCACCTAAATTATTGGGATCGTCTCAAGCTCTCCAAATGTACTCTCTAGAAAGGAGACGAGAGAGATACCAAATAATATACACATGGAAAATACTGGAGGGCCAGGTCCAAAATCGCACAGTAAAATAACAACGTACTGGACTGAACGATATGGAAGAAAGTGCAAGATTGATCCAGTGAAGAGCAGAGGTGCCATAGGCACAATCAGAGAGCACTGTATAAACATCAGAGGTCCGCGGTTGTTCAACATCCTCCCAGCGGCTATAAGAAATATTGCCGGAACAACCGTGGACATTTTCAAGAGAAAACTGGACAGTTTCTAAGAGAAGTTCCGGACCAGCCGGGCTGTGGTGGGTATGTGGGCCTGCGGGCCGCTCCAAGCAACAGCCTGGTGACAAGCTCTCACAAGTCGAGCCTGCCTCGGGCCGGGCTTGGGGAGTAGAAGAACTCCCAGAACCCCATCAACCAGGTATCAAAACCCGTTCCCAGGCCAGGTGTACAACCCGTACCCGGCCAGATGTACAACCCATCCCCAGGCCAGGTGTACCATGTGTACCTGTCCCAGGCCATGTGTGCAGCCCGTCCCCAGGTCAGATGTACAACCCATCCCCAGGCCAGATGTACAACCGTCCCCAGGCCAGGTGTACAACCGTGTCACCAAGCCAAGTGTACAACCCGTCCCCAGGCAGGTGAACAACCCGTCCCTTGGCCAGGAGTACAACCCGTCCCCAGGCAAGGTGTACAACTCGTCACCAGGCCAGGTTACAACTTGTCACCAGGCCAGGGTACAACACGTCTCAGGCCAGTTGTACAACCTGTCACCTGGCCAGGTGTACAACTCGTCACCAGGCCATGTGAACAACTCGTCTCCAGGCCAGGTGTACAAACCCGTTACCAGGCCAGGTGTACAACTCGTCACCAGGCCAGGTGTACAACTCGTCTCCAGGCCAGGTGTACAACCCATCACCAAGCCAGGTGTACATCCCGTTACTAGTTCAGGTGTAAAACTCGTCACCGGGGACAGGTGTACAACTCGTCACCAGGCCAGGTGTAGAACCGTCACCAGGCAAGGTGAACAACTCGTCCCGAGGCCAGGTGTACAACCCATCACCAGGGCAGGTGCACAACTCGTCAGCAGACCAGGGGTACAACTTGCCACCAGGCCAGGTGTACAACCGTCCCCAGGCCAGATGTATAACCCGTCCTCAGGCCAGGTGTACATACCGTCCCCAGGCCAGACGTACAACCCGTCCCAGGCCAGGTGTGCACCCGTCCCCAGGCCAGGTGTACAATCTGTCCCTAGGCCATGTGTACATCCTGTCCTCAGGCCAGGTGTACAACCCGTCCCCAGGCCAGGTGTACAACCCGTCCCAGGCCATGTGTATATCCCGTCCTTAGGCCAGACGTACAACCCGTCTCCAGGCCAGGGGTGCAACCCGTCCCCAGGCCAGGTGTACAATCCGTCCGCAGGCCAGGTGTACATCCCGTCCTCAGGCCAGGTGTACAACCTGTCCCAAGGCCAGGTGTACATCCCGTCTTCAGGCCAGGTGTACTACCCGTCACTAGGCAGGTGTACAACTGTCCCAAGGCGAGGTGTACAACTTGTCACCAGGCCAGGTGTACAACCCGTCTTCAGGCCAGATGTACAACCCGTCCCTAGGCCAGGTGTACAACCTGCCCAAGGCCAGGTGTACATCCGGCCTCAGGCCAGGTGTACAAGCCGTCTCCAGGCAAGGTGTACAAACCGTCCCCAGGCAGGTGTACATCTCGTCACCAGGCCAGGTGTACAACCCTTCACCTTGCCAGGTGTACATCTCGTCACCAGGCCAGGTGTACAACCCATCACCAGGCCAGGTGTACATCTCGTCTCCAGGCCAGGTGTACAGCCCGTCACCAGGACAGGTGTACAACTCGTCTCCAGGCCAGGTGTACAACCCGTCACCTGGCCAGGTGTATATCTCGTCACCAGGCCAGGTGTACAACCTGTCACCAGGCCAGGTGTACATTCGTCACCAGGCCAGGTGCACAACCCGTCACCTGGCCAGGTGTACACCCGTCACCTGGCCAGGTGTACAACTCGGCTCCAGACAGGTGTACAACCTGACACCTGGCCAGGGGTACAGCTCGTCACCGGGACAGGTGTACAACTCGTCACCAGGCCAGGTGTACAACCCGTCACCAGGCTAGGTGAACAATTCGTCCCGAGGTCAGGTGTACAACCCATCAACAGGCAGGTGCACAACTCGTCAACAGATCAGGTGTACAACTTGTCTCCAGGCCAGGTGTATAACCTTTCACCTGGCCAGGTGTACAACTCGTCACCAGGCCAGATGTACAACTCGTCACCAGGCCAGGTGTACAACCCGTCACTAGTCAGGGTGTAAAACTCGTCATGGGACAGGTGTACAACTCGTCCCCAGGCCAGGTGTACAACCCGTCACCAGGCTAGGTGAACAACTCGTCCCAGGCCAGGTGTACAACCCATCACCAGGGCAGGTGCACAACTCGTCACCAGACCAGGTGTACAACTTGCCACCAGGCCAGGTGTACAACCCGTCCCAGGGCAGATGTATAACCCGTCCTCAGGCCAGGTGTACAAACCCTCACCAGGCCAGACGTACAACCCGTCCCCAGGCCAGGTGTGCAACCCGTCCCCAGGCCAGGTGTACAATCTGTCCCTAGGATGTGTACATCCTGTCCTCAGGCCAGGTGTACAAACCGTCCCCAGGCCAGGTGTATCCCGTCCTTAGGCCAGACGTACAACCCGTCCATTGGCCAGGTGTGCAACCGTCCCCAGGCCAGGTGTACAATCCGTCCGCAGGCCAGGTGTACATCCCGTCCTCAGGCCAGGTGTACAACCTGTCCAAGGCCAGGTGTACATCCCGTCGTCAGGCCAGGTGTACAACCCGTCTTCAGGCCAGATGTACAACCCGTCCCTAGGCCAGGTGTACAACCTGCCCAAGTCCAGGTGTACATCCCGGCCTGCCAGGTGCACAAACCGTCCCCAGGCCAGGTGTACATCTCGTCACCAGGCCAGGTGTACAACCGTCACCTGGCCAGGTGTACATATCGTCACCAGGCCAGGTGTACAACCCATCACCAGGCCAGGTGTACATCTCGTCACCAGGCCAGGTGTACAACCCGTCACCAGGCCAGGTGTACATCTCGTCACCAGGCCAGGTGCACAACCCGTCACCTGGCCAGATGTACAACCCGTCACCTGCCAGGTGTACAGCCCGTCACCTGGCCAGGTGTACAACCGTCACCTGGCCAGGTGTACAACTCGGCTCCAAGACAGGTGTACAACCGACACTTGGCCAGGTGTACAGCTCGTCACCAGGCCAGGTGTACAACTCGTCTCCAGGCCAGGTGTACAGCCCGTCACCAGGACAGGTGTACAACTCGTCACCAGGCCAGGTGTACACTCGTCTCCAGGCCAGGTGTACAACCCGTTACCAGGCCAGGTGTACAATTCGTCACCAGGCACGTGTACAATTCGTCTCAAGGTCAGGTGTACAACTCTTTACTAGGCCAGGTGTACAACTCGTCTCAGGCCAGGTGTACAACTCGTCACCAGGCCAGGTGTACAACCGTCACCAGTTCAGGTGTACAACCCATCACCAGGCCAGGTGCACAACTCGTCACAGGCTAGGCGTACAACTCGTCCACCAGGCCAGGTGTACAACTCGTCCCAGGCCAGGTGTACAGCCCGTCCCCAGGCCAGGTGTACAACCCGTCCCTTGGCCAGGTGTACAACTCGTCACCAGGCTAAGTGTACAACTCGTCACCAGGCCAGGTGTACAACCCGTCCCCAGGCCAGGTGTACAACCCGTCCCTTGGCGAGGTGTACAACCCGTCCCCAGGCCAGGTTTACAACATGTCCCCAGGCCAAGTGTACAACCCGTTCCCAGGCCAGGTGTACAACCCGTCCCAGGCCAGATGTACAACCCGTCCCCAGGCCAGGTGTACAACCTGTCCCCAGGCCATGTGTGCAACCCGTCCCCAGGTCAGATGTACAACCCATCCCCAGGCCAGATGTACAACCCGTCCCATGCCAGGTGTACAACCTGTCACCAAGCCAAGTGTACAACCGTCCCCAGGCCAGGTGTACAACCCGTCCCCAGGATAGGTGTACGACCCGACCCAGGCCAGATGTACAACCCGTCCCCAAGCCAGGTGTACAACCCGTCCCAGGCCAGGTGTACAAGTCGTCACCAGGCCAGGTGTACAACTCGTCACCAGGCCAGGTGTACAACCCGTCCCAGGCCAGTGTACAACTCGTTACCAGGCCAGGTGTACAACTCGACACCAGGCCAGGTGTACAACCCGTCCGCAGTCCAGGTGTACAACCGGTCACCAAGCCAGGTGTACAACTCGTCACCAGGCCAGGTATACAACCGTCACCTGGCCAGGTGTACAACCGGTCCCCAGGCCAGGTGTACAACCGGTCACCAGGCCAGGTGTACAACCCATCCCCTGGCCAGGTGTACAACTCGTCACCAGGCCAGGTGTACATCCCGTCCCCAGGCCAGGTGTGCATCTTTTCACCAGGCCAGGTGTACAACCGGTCCCCATGCCTGGTGTACAATCCGTTTCCAGACCAGGTGTACAACTCGTCACCAAGCAGGTGTACAACCCGTCACCAGGCCAGGTGTACAACTCGTCACCAGTCCAGGTGTACAACTCGTCACCAAGCAGGTGTACAACCCGTCACCAGGCCAGGTGTACAACTCGTCACCAGGCCAGGTGTTCCACTCGTCACCAACACAGGTGTACAACTCGTCACCAGGCCAGGTGTACAACTCGTCACCAAGCCAGGTGTACAACCCGTCACCAGGGCAGGTGTACAACTCGTCGCCAGGCCAGGTGTACAACTCGTCGCCAACACAGGTGTACAACTCGTCACCAGGACAGGTGTACAACTCGTCACCAGGTCATGTACAACCCGTCCCCATGCCAGGTGTACAACCCATCCCCTGGCCAGGTGTACAACTCGTCACCAAGCCAGGTGTACAACCCGTCACCAGGCCAGGTGTACAACGCGTCACCAGGCCAGGTGTACAACTTGTCACCAGCACAGGTGTACAACTCGTCACCGGGCCAGGTGTACAGCTCGTCACCAGGCTAGGTGTACAACTCGTCACCATACCAGGTGTACAACCCGTCACCAGGCTAGGTGTACAACTCGGCACCAGGCCAGGTGTACAACTCGTCACCAAGCCAGGTGTACAACCCATCACCAGGCCAGGTGTACAACTCGTCACCAGGTCAGGTTGATTAAAGTCTTGTAAATAGAGATCTTGATCACCACAACAAATGTTTCTCCCATTGCTTGAGACACTTGGTGCCTGGGGTAAAAGTGCTGCTACTTTTTTGAAGGAGCTGGGATCTAAGCTAATGGAAACGCTAGAGACCATAGAGTCGCCAGTTTCCTCTTTCAGCGCCTTGGTGTAGCCTTCCAGAGAGGATATGCGCCCTACATCCACGGTTCCTGCCCACCAACCTAGGCACTGGAGACACTCTACAACCTGTGACAAGTAGTCTTGTACCTTGCATGTTACCAATGGTGCAACCCTTTTTGTGTAATGTAGATTTAAATAAAATAAAAAGACAAAATACACAAAATATAGGGGGCGGTAGATGATAATACGTGTGTTTGCGGCTGCCCTACAAGGATTCCCTGCATGCTACATATGCATCGTCTTCTCAATGTCGAGGGTCCTTACAAACGCAACTATAGGGGGGGATGGGGTCCAAAAGTTGTTTATAAAATGAATCACTAAAGCTGAAATATCTATCTTTAATGCACAATTTTATGAGTTCATTTTTTTCCTTAACAGACATTTGGCATAGCGATAGGTAATCC
The DNA here is from genome assembly GCA_020271785.1 of Procambarus virginalis. Lineage (NCBI taxonomy): Eukaryota > Metazoa > Arthropoda > Malacostraca > Decapoda > Cambaridae > Procambarus > Procambarus virginalis. The sequence continues at coordinate 8,159 of WNGS01001626.1, forward strand.
CCTCTCACCTGTTTTGAGCAATTTGTATATGGAGTGTTTTGAAACGAATATCTTACCTAGGATTTTACCCTCGAGTTTGGTGTGGTATAGGTACGTTGACGATATTTTGTGCCTGAGGCCGGTTAACCATGAACAAACTGATTGCTTAATCATTCGTCGTTGGTTTCGTCAATTAAATTTACATTTGAGAATGAAGATAATGGTGTTCTGTCTTTTTTAGACCTCATGATTCATAGAATCGGTAGGAGTTTCAAATTCAGTGTATAGGAAACCTACCAGTGTATGCTCGTGTGTTTAGTTTTACTTAAATCATCATGTTCAGGTTAAGCGGGCAGTATTTTCAGAAATGTTTCTCAGAGCCCTGAGAGTTTGCAGCCAGGAATTTTTCGATGAAGAAAAAAAGAAAATATTTGAAATTGAGAAAAAGTTAAAATACCCAAAATCGGTCGTGGATGATGTGTTTGTTTAAGCAAAAAGGACGTTCTACAAATAAGCTCCGAAGTCTAAACCAGATCATAAAAACTCGTTGGTATTACCATATTTTGATAGACTAGTAAATTTTACCCAAGCCCTTAAAAACCTGAATATTAACCAAGAGTTCAATGATAATAATAATAATAATAATAATAATAACACATTTAAGTCCATTTTAATTTAGAACTCGTCCTGGTCTATAGCAAGTTGTGTGTACTATATCCCTTGCAAAGCGTGTGCATATGTTTACATCGGTCAGGCTGGTAAGTCTCTTTCCTCTCGTTCAAAATCACATTCAAATACTATTCGTGCAGCCCAGGACTCCAGTGCATTGTATTTACATTTCAGTTTATGTGATCATCTATCGATTTCAGAGGGGCAAAATGCATTGTTAAAAGTAAGGATTTCGTTGATCAAAATGTGATTGAGTCCGCTCTGATCAAACAATGTAACAACAGCCTAAATGTATGCCCTGGAATACATTAAGGAATACATTACATATTTTCATTCACTTGGGCCATAGCAGTCTTGATCCACTGACCCAAGGGCGGGAGACAATCGGAAACATACAACACTGAACCCGGAGTAGGATACATACAACACTGTACCCGGAGTAGGATACATACAACACTGTACCCGGAGTAGGATACATACAACACTGTACCAGGAGTAGGATACATACAACACTGTACCCGGAGTAGGATACATACAACACTGTACCCGGAGTAGGATACATACAACACTGTACCCGGTGTAGGATACATACAACACTGTACCGGAGTAGGATACATACAACACTGTACCAGGAGTAGGATACATACACCACTGTACCCGGAGTAGGATACATACAACACTGTACCCGGAGTAGGATACATACAACACTGTACCCGGTGTAGGATACATACAACACTGTACCCGTCCCTGGTACTCTATCAGGTCATCACAGTCTTACAAACGACAAACTGCACACGAGTAACCTACCCACTACGATCCACAGCATGAGTAACTTACTACGACCCACGACTTGAGTAACTTACCTACTACGACTCACGGCTACGTTCAATAGACAATCACACGGTAGTGAAATTGTTTTTTTCAGTTCACCACCAGGACCCTGTACACAAGTGTCGAAGCACCTGTGGTTAACACTCGCTCAACAAGGTACGGGTACACCTGTGTCGCAGCACCTGTGGTGCGTGGTTCACCATTCATCTCTATGGTCACACTGCTATCATATTATCTGCTTATCTTCTTCACTCTTGTGTAGCTGCTCAGTGGCCTCAGAGGCACCACAGCTGCACAGCGGCACCGCAACTGCATAGTGGCACCACATCTACACAGCGGCACCGCAACTGCATAGTGGCACCACATCTACACAGCGGCACCGCAACTGCATAGTGGCACCACATCTACACAGCGGCACCGCAACTGCATAGTGGCACCACAGTTAGGCAGCTGCACAGCAGCACCACATCTGCACAGAGGCACCACAGCTGCACAGCAGCACCGCACCTGCACAGAGGCACCACAGCTGCACAGCAGCACCGCACCTGTACAGAGGCACCACAGCTGCACAGAGGCACCACAGCTGCACAGCGGCACCACAGCTGCTCAGCGGCACTCCAGCTGCTCCGCAGTTGCTCAGAGGTACCGCAGTTCCTCAGCGGAACTGCAGCTGAGCAGTGGTACCCCAGCTGCACAGCGGCACCCCATCTGCTCAGCGGAACCGCGGCTGCAACCCAGCTGCTCAGCACCATAGCACCCTAGCTGCTCAGCGGCATCGCAGCTGCGCAGAGGCACCCCAGCTGCTAAGAGGAATAGCAGTTGCGCAGAGGCATCCCAGCTGCTCAGAGGCATAGCAGTTGCGCAGAGGCATCCCAGCTGCTCAGAGGCAATGCAGTTGCTCAGCCGCAACGCAGCGGAAGAGCGGCACTGCAGTTGCTCAACAGCAACGCAGCTGAACAGCGACAACCCAACTGCTCAGCGGAAACGCAGCTGCACAGTGACACCCCAGCTGCACAACGGCACCCCAGGTGCTCAGCGGAAACGCAGTTGCACAACGGCACCCCAGGTGCTCAGCGGAAACGCAGCTGCACAACGGCACCCCAGGTGCTCAGCGGAAACGCAGCTGCACAGCAGCCGCACCACAGCTGCTCAGCGGCACTACAGGTGTTCAACAACACCGCAGCTGCTCAACGGCACCACAGCTGCTCAGCAGCACCGCAGCTGCTCAGTGGCTCCGCAGTTGCTGAGCGGCACTGCAGTTACACAGCGGCACCGCAGCTGCCTTATATTTCCAGACGCATATACAAGGTGCAAGAAATCCACCCAAGATAACCTAAAGTTGCATAGAAAACATATAATTCTGTATATGTTTACACATCTAACACACTCTAACTTAACCTAAAACACAACCTAAAACACTCGAACGCAACCTAACACACCCTAACTTAACCTAAAACACCCTAACATAACCTAACACACCCTAACATAACCTAACACACCCTAACATAACCTAATACACCATAACGTAACCTAGTACTCCCTAACCTAACCAAACACACCCTAATATAACCAAGCACATCCTAGCATAAGCCAACAACCCTAATGTAACCTAACACACCATAACTTAACCTAATACACACCCTAACATAACCTGACACACATTAACATAACCTAACACACACTAACATAACCTAACACATCCAAACATAACCTAACATGTCCTAACATAACCTAACACACTATAACCTAACCTAACACACACCCTAACGAAACAAAACACACCCAAACATATCCTAACACACCCGAACATAACCTAACACACTCTAACATAACCTAACACCCCCTAACATAACCTTGCACACACTAACGTAACAGTACATAACCTGACATAACCTAACACATCCTAACACATTCTAACACACCCCAAAGCTACCTAACACACCCTAACATAACTTAACACACCCTAACATAACCTAACACACCCTATGATAACCTAACGCATCCTAACATAACCTATCACTCTAAAACATAACCTTCCAAACCCTAATTTAACCTAACACACCATAACATAACATAACACACCCAAACGTAACCTAACACCCTAACTAACCTAACACACCATAACATAACATAACACACATTAACATAACATAACACACCCTAACGTAACCTAACACACCCTAACATAACCTAACAAACACTCTTATAACCTAACACATCCTAACATAACATATTATTCCCTAACATAACCTAACACCAGTTAGGAAGCCGGTGGCTGAGCGAACCGAACATTGGACGAGTGATCCTGTGGTTCCGGGGTTCGATCCCGGGCGTCGGCGAGAAACAATGGGCAAAGTTTCCTTCACCCTGATGCTTCTGTTACCTAGCAGTAAATAGGTACCTGGGAGTTAGTCAGCTATCATGGGCTGCTTCCTGGAGGTGGAGGCCTGGTCGAGGACCGGGCCGCGGGGACACTAAGCCCCGAAATCATCTCCAGATAACCTCAAGATAACACACTCAAACGTAACTTAACACATCCTAACATAACATGTTACACAAAACCATAACCTAACACACCCTAATGTAACCTAACACACCCCTAAGATATCCTAACACACCCTAACATAACATAACACACCCCTAACATAACCTAACACACCC
>WNGS01001626.1:13295-41600 GCA_020271785.1 Procambarus virginalis
GAGATGGAGAAATTTGAGGAGGGTACCCAAGATCATCTAAATATATTAACACAAGCTCTAGAAAAATTGCAGAGCGACTCAGTTTCTCAAAATGCTCTAACCACGCGTGAAACCAATAAACAGGAAACACTCCAGGAAGTTCGTCTTCCTACAATTGATCTCCTTCACTTCCACGGTAGAGATGATGAGAATTTGAATGCTACTGGAAAACATTCGACTCCTTAGTAAACTCCAAGAAATCTATTAGCAAACCTAATAAATTCCTTTATTTGCAAAGTACCTTAGAGGGTGAAGCAAAGGCAGTTGTCGAACACCTAGTTCCTAGTGATGAGGACTACGATACTGCTATTCAGTTACTAGAAGTTAATTACAGCAATAAAGAAATTGCTATTGCTAATCTTTATTATAAGTTAAGAGCGATACCTACACCAGATACCACCCTGAAGCTCTACAAGAATTTAGGCTCCAGGTAGAGTCTCTAATTAAAGCTCTAGGTGTCAAAGCAGAGTGGGTATTGAAATTAGAAATACAGAGTAAGTTTCCTAAGGAGATCCTAGCATCCATCTGTTCCCATTATAGAACAGATATCCTGTCCTTAGATGAAATTTTCGAGGGATTAAGGATAACAGTTAATCGACTGAGAGCTCATGAGAAAATAATACCTGACACTGACAAATCAACCACTGATAAACTAGTCAAATCCAAAGGTACCTCCAAACAGCCTAATAAATCTAAAACCACTACTTCCACTCCAAGATGGAAGAATACGACAGTAGGTACCTACACTATCAGCCCTTCTAAACCTGTAGTCCATAAGTCACCCAAGTTAGTGACCCCTACATCTACTACAGGAAGGAGATGCTGTCTCTTTTGCCAAGAGAGTCATACTATTTATCAGTGTCAAAACTTTCCTGATCGCGTTTCTAGGATAAGCGCCTCAAGGAATTGCACAAGTGCACCAGGTGCTTGTTGCAACACGATCCTAATACATGCACCACTCCATTACACATATGTAACAGGTGCCACCAGGATCAACATCATTCAGCATTGTGTGGAGTTGATAGGCCAAAATCAACAAAACTCCAGGTGGAACAGGATACTTCCACCATTGTGCAGTGTTGTAAGGTGCGACAGGAGGTTAAGGTGCTTAACACCAAGTCTCGTAATAATGCTGTATTACCTACTGCACAATTACAATTAAATAGTAAGAATTCTAGAATCACTACAAGAGGTCTATTCGACCAGGGATCCCAGAGAACGTTTATCACTCAACAAGCAGCTAACCAGCTGAAATTTAAACCCTTGTGTAAGGTGACACTGAACATATCGGGATTCCTAGCAGATACTGGACCTCAAGAATTTGAAGTAGTACAACCACTAGTACGCCTAGGCGGTTATGTCCGACCTGTTAAGGCCATAGTAGTTAATCACATCCCTCTTGACATGAATGTCAAAGGTCTAAGGGACACAGCCAAATTTTTACAGAAAAATAGAATCAAGTTGGCTGACACCAAGATAAAGTCTGACCACCTCACCAATGTAGATCTATGGTAGGGGCAGACCATTATTATCAGTTCATTACTGGAACTACAAGCCAGCATGGAATGAACTTGTTGAATTCAGCAGGAGGCTACTTACTTACAGGTAGAGTCTTGAACCTGAAGAAGCCTATGCCAGCTGACAACAAACATTAATTCCAGATTGAGTCTGGTACAATTAGTACTAGCCGAGTTAGTTTCTATAGATCTCAGTGGATTAATCAGTGGTCAGTAGCCTAAGAATTGGCTACAGGTCACCGCGACAAATACCATTGACCCCACTGTAGACCCAGAACTATTCTCGACAGTAATAATTGACCACATTCAGTCTTCATAGCATTTCATAACATCTTATCGCCTTTATAGTATCTTAGGTAAGTCTTCCAGAGAAGACTGTATTTATATCAAGTCGTCTGGACTAGGATTTATTAATCCATTTAATATGATACACCTGCAGGATTGTATCAGTTTTGTTTGAGCTCCTTCTGCTTTCTTGTCTCTGCCCACAAGCATCTTAGAGACAGTTTGGAGAAGTATCTTAGCACAAGCAAAATTGAACTTCGCAACAACCTGTAAGTGAACATTTACCAGAAGACTATTAGAAGTGAAACAAATTGTTTCTCATAATAGAATACACTCATCTTATCTTTTTCCAGATAAGATGAGTGTATTCCGAGCCGAGCAGGATTAATACTCATTTAGAATCTTTAGGTTGCTATATGTGTTTAGTTATACTTCCAGAGAAGTTATAGCACTGTAACCTAATGTATATAATTCGCATTTACCCTCTACTTAGGTAGATTAGGGACATTAGTTAGGGTCAGCTGAGTGCAAGTTAAATCTGTACTCACTATAGCATACCACTAACTACATTTATAGAGACTGACTCAGATACTCAGTTCTCTACTTTATTTAGAATTTAGCTAGGTTAGGAATTTAGTTATTATCATTACATAGCCTAAATTACTTTGTGCAGCAAGAACTACACATTAGGCTAAATTTAATCTTGTATAAATACTTAGAATTTCTCATTTGATGTTGAGGAGATTTGTGAGTCTGCAGTGATCAGTTAGTGTCTAGTAACTCATCCAGTTACATGTCACTGCGACCCTAGACACTGATCTCAGTGTAGATTCAGCGTCTCTTTGATCTCAAAGAGACATATAGAATAATTAATCATTACATAGATGTACCCGTGATAACAGATCATACCTGTCACACAGATCCGGGACATTCGTTATGTACATACTAACCTACTGACATATAAGAATGAAAATTTCAGGGAAAGGGAATAGGTACGTTAGTACTTAACATTGAACTACGACCCGTAATTTCCCGCCCCGGAATTATGTTGGAATTCCGGGGCGGGAATTCAGCCCGGATGCCCATCCAGCCAGCATCCGTACATCCATAGATGCCAGATTGAGGACTCAGCTTACCAGAAACAAAGACACCAGTTCGGCAGGCATTTTTACCTCATTTGTTCTATTTAATGAGCTCTTAAATAAGATCATGTAGGTGCCATGTCGTTATGATGCGGGCGTAAAAATAATCTCATGTAAGTGTAGTTCTTTCCCCTCCAAATATTTAGATATTGCCGTATATGTGTGTGAATACTATTTTGGAGATGGAAATTACGGAATTACCATTATTGCAGCATGGTGCAACACCCCTGAGGAAGCGTGTGACCGCCATACCCTCACGTGCCCCAAGACACTATCTCAAACTGTTTCCAGCCTGGCGTACAGTGGACTGCATCTACGTCCCCTGTCACAGCTGAGACATAATCAGTTTTATTGTAGATAGTGTCTTATTATTCAGAGTCCATATCCATCTATATATATATATCTGATACTGCCAGTTATCCATTATTAATTTTCATTTGACAGTAGTATTTTGCATTATATATTTTACCCATTATCCATGTGTGTGCATATTATAATTATTATTATTGCATAATATATGTTCTACATAGATTAATCTTCCCCTCCAAAATGTGTCATGGGAGGCTGGCTCTAGAATTATATTATTTACAGTCATTGCTTAGATGTAGAACCCGTCACCAGGCAAGGTGAACAACTCGTCCCGAGGCCAGGTGTACAACCCATCACCAGGGCAGGTGCACAACTCGTCAGCAGACCAGGTGTACAACTTGCCACCAGGCCAGGTGTACAACCCGTCCCCAGGCCAGATGTATAACCCGTCCTCAGGCCAGGTGTACATACCGTCCCCAGGCCAGACGTACAACCCGTCCCCAGGCCAGGTATGCAACCCGTCCCCAGGCCAGGTGTACAATCTGTCCCTAGGCCATGTGTACATCCTGTCCTCAGGCCAGGTGTACAGCCCGTCCCCAGGCCAGGTGTATATCCCGTCCTTAGGCCAGACGTACAACCCGTCCCCAGGCCAGGTGTGCAACCCGTCCCCAGGCCAGGGGTGCAACCCGTCCCCAGGCCAGGTGTACAATCCGTCTGCAGGCCAGGTGTACATCCCGTCCTCAGGCCAGGTGTACAACCTGTCCCAAGGCCAGGTGTACATCCCGTCTTCAGGCCAGGTGTACTACCCGTCACTAGGCCAGGTGTACAACCTGTCCCAAGGCCAGGTGTACAACTTGTCACCAGGCCAGGTGTACAACCCGTCTTCAGGCCAGATGTACAACCCGTCCCTAGGCCAGGTGTACAACCTGCCCAAGGCCAGGTGTACATCCCGGCCTCAGGCCAGGTGTACAAGCCGTCTCCAGGCAAGGTGTACAAACCGTCCCCAGGCCAGGTGGACATCTCGTCACCAGGCCAGGTGTACAACCCTTCACCTTGCCAGGTGTACATCTCGTCACCAGGCCAGGTGTACAACCCATCACCAGGCCAGGTGTACATCTCGTCTCCAGGCCAGGTGTACAGCCCGTCACCAGGACAGGTGTACAACTCGTCTCCAGGCCATGTGTACAACCCGTCACCTGGCCAGGTGTATATCTCGTCACCAGGCCAGGTGTACAACCCGTCACCAGGCCAGGTGTACATCTCGTCACCAGGCCAGGGGCACAACCCGTCACCTGGCCAGGTGTACAACCCGTCACCTGGCCAGGTGTACAGCTCGTCACCTGGCCAGGTGTACAACCCGTCACCTGGCCAGGTGTACAACTCGGCTCCAAGACAGGTGTACAACCTGACACCTGGCCAGGGGTACAGCTCGTCACCGGGACAGGTGTACAACTCGTCACCAGGCCAGGTGTACAACCCGTCACCAGGCTAGGTGAACAATTCGTCCCGAGGCCAGGTGTACAACCCATCAACAGGGCAGGTGCACAACTCGTCAACAGATCAGGTGTACAACTTGTCTCCAGGCCAGGTGTATAACCTTTCACCTGGCCAGGTGTACAACTCGTCACCAGGCCAGATGTACAACTCGTCACCAGGCCAGGTGTACAACCCGTCACTAGTTCAGGTGTAAAACTCGTCACTGGGACAGGTGTACAACTCGTCCCCAGGCCAGGTGTACAACCCGTCACCAGGCTAGGTGAACAACTCGTCCCCAGGCCAGGTGTACAACCCATCACCAGGGCAGGTGCACAACTCGTCACCAGACCAGGTGTACAACTTGCCACCAGGCCAGGTGTACAACCCGTCCCCAGGCCAGATGTATAACCCGTCCTCAGGCCAGGTGTACAAACCCTCCCCAGGCCAGACGTACAACCCGTCCCAGGCCAGGTGTGCAACCCGTCCCCAGGCCAGGTGTACAATCTGTAACTAGGCCATGTGTACATCCTATCCTCAGGCCAGGTGTACAACCCGTCCCCAGGCCAGGTGTATATCCCGTCCTTAGGCCAGACGTACAACCCGTCCCCAGGCCAGGTGTGCAACCCGTCCCCAGGCCAGGTGTACAATCCGTCCGCAGGCCAGGTGTACATCCCGTCCTCAGGCCAGGTGTACAACCTGTCCCAAGGCCAGGTGTACATCCCGTCGTCAGGCCAGGTGTACAACCCGTCTTCAGGCCAGATGTACAACCCGTCCCTAGGCCAGGTGTACAACCTGCCCAAGTCCAGGTGTACATCCCGGCCTCAGGCCAGGTGCACAAGCCGTCTGCAGGCAAGGTGTACAAACCGTCCCCAGGCCAGGTGTACATCTCGTCACCAGGCCAGGTGTACAACCCGTCACCTGGCCAGGTGTACATATCGTCACCAGGCCAGGTGTACAACCCATCACCAGGCCAGGTGTACATGTCGTCACCAGGCCAGGTGTACAACCCGTCACCTGGCCAGGTGTATATATCGTCACCAGGCCAGGTGTACAACCCGTCACCAGGCCAAGTGTACATCTCGTCACCAGGCCAGGTGCACAACCCGTCACCTGGCCAGATGTACAACCCGTCACCTGGGTGTACAGCCCGTCACCTGGCCAGGTGTACAACCCGTCACCTGGCCAGGTGTACAACTCGGCTCCAAGACAGGTGTACAACCTGACACTTGGCCAGGTGTACAGCTCGTCACCAGGCCAGGTGTACAACTCGTCTCCAGGCCAGGTGTACAGCCCGTCACCAGGACAGGTGTACAACTCGTCACCAGGCCAGGTGTACAACTCGTCTCCAGGCCAGGTGTACAACCCGTTACCAGGCCAGGTGTACAATTCGTCACCAGGCAACGTGTACAATTCGTCTCAAGGTCAGGTGTACAACTCTTTACTAGGCCAGGTGTACAAACTCGTCTCCAGGCCAGGTGTACAACTCGTCACCAGGCCAGGTGTACAACTCGTCACCAGTTCAGGTGAACAACCCATCACCAGGCCAGTGCACAACTCGTCACCAGGCTAGGCGTACAACTCGTCACCAGGCCAGGTGTACAACTCGTCCCCAGGCCAGGTGTACAGCCCGTCCCCAGGCCAGGTGTACAACCCGTCCCTTGGCCATTTGTACAACTCGTCACCAGGCTAAGTGTACAACTCGTCACCAGGCCAGGTGTACAACCCGTCCCCAGGCCAGGTGTACAACCCGTCCCTTGGCGAGGTGTACAAACCGTCCCCAGGCCAAGTTTACAACATGTCCCAGGCCAAGTGTACAACCCGTTCCCAGGCCAGGTGTACAACCCGTCCCCAGGCCAGATGTACAACCCGTCCCCAGGCCAGGTGTACAACCTGTCCCCAGGTATGTGTGCAGCCCGTCCCCAGGTCAGATGTACAACCCATCCCAGGCCAGATGTACAACCCGTCCCCATGCCAGGTGTACAACCTGTCACCAAGCCAAGTGTACAACCCGTCCCCAGGCCAGGTGTACAACCCGTCCCCAGGATAGGTGTACGACCCGACCCCAGGCCAGATGTACAACCCGTTCCCCAAGCCAGGTGTACAACCCGTCCCCAGGCCAGGTGTACAAGTCGTCACCAGGCCAGGGTGTACAACCCGTCCCCAGGCCAGGTGTACAACTCGTTACCAGGCCAGGTGTACTACTCGACACCAGGCCAGGTGTACAACCCGTCCGCAGTCCAGGTGTACAACCGGTCACCAAGCCAGGTGTACAATTCGTCACCAGGCCTGGTATACAACAGTCACCTGGCCAGGTGTACAACCGGTCCCCAGGCCAGGTGTACAAACCATCCCCTGGCCAGGTGTACAACTCGTCACCAGGCCAGGTGTACATCCCGTCCCCAGGCCAGGTGTGCATCTTTTCACCAGGCCAGGTGTACAACCGGTCCCCATGCCTGGTGTACAATCCGTTTCCAGACCAGGTGTACAACTCGTCACCAAGCAGGTGTACAACCCATCACCAGGCCAGGTGTACAACTCGTCACCAGTCCAGGTGTACAACTCGTCACCAGGCCAGGTGTACAACCCGTCACCAGGCTAGGTGAACAACTCGTCCCCAGGCCAGGTGTACAACCCATCACCAGGGCAGGTGCACAACTCGTCACCAGACCAGGTGTACAACTTGCCACCAGGCCAGGTGTACAACCCGTCCCAGGCCAGATGTATAAACCGTCCTCAGGCCAGGTGTACAAACCCTCCCCAGGCCAGACGTACAACCCGTCCCCAGGCCAGGTGTGCAACCCGTCCCCAGGCCAGGTGTACAATCTGTAACTAGGCCATGTGTACATCCTGTCCTCAGGCCAGGTGTACAACCCGTCCCCAGGCCAGGTGTATATCCCGTCCTTAGGCCAGACGTACAACCCGTCCCAGGCCAGGTGTGCAACCCGTCCCCAGGCCAGGTGTACAATCCGTCCGCAGGCCAGGTGTACATCCCGTCCTCAGGCCAGGTGTACAACCTGTCCCAAGGCCAGGTGTACATCCCGTCGTCAGGCCAGGTGTACAACCCGTCTTCAGGCCAGATGTACAACCCGTCCCTAGGCCAGGTGTACAACCTGCCCAAGTCCAGGTGTACATCCCGGCCTCAGGCCAGGTGCACAAGCCGTCTGCAGGCAAGGTGTACAAACCTCCCAGGCCAGGTGTACATCTCGTCACCAGGCCAGGTGTACAACCCGTCACCTGGCAAGGGTACATATCGTCACCAGGCCAGGTGTACAACCATCACCAGGCCAGGTGTACATGTCGTCACCAGGCCAGGTGTACAACCCGTCACCTGGCCAGGTGTATATATCGTCACCAGGCCAGGTGTACAACCCGTCACCAGGGCCAGGGTACATCTCGTCACCAGGCCAGGTGCACAACCCGTCACCTGGCCAGATGTACAACCCGTCACCTGGCCAGGTGTACAGCCCGTCACCTGGCCAGGTGTACAACCCGTCACCTGGCCAGGTGTACAACTCGNAACACCAAGTCTCGTAATAATGCTGTATTACCTACTGCACAATTACAATTAAATAGTAAGAATTCTAGAATCACTACAAGAGGTCTATTCGACCAGGGATCCAGAGAACGTTTATCACTCAACAAGCAGCTAACCAGCTGAAATTTAAACCCTGTGTAAGGTGACACTGAACATATCGGGATTCCTAGCAGATACTGGACCTCAAGAATTTGAAGTAGTACAACCACTAGTACGCCTAGGCGGTTATGTCGACCTGTTAAGGCCATAGTAGTTAATCACATCCCTCTTGACATGAATGTCAAAGGTCTAAGGGACACAGCCAAATTTTTACAGAAAAATAGAATCAAGTTGGCTGACACCAAGATAAAGTCTGACCACCTCACCAATGTAGATCTATTGGTAGGGGCAGACCATTATTATCAGTTCATTACTGGAACTACAAGCCAGCATGGAATGAACTTGTGAATTCAGCAGGAGGCTACTTACTTACAGGTAGAGTCTTGAACCTGAAGAAGCCTATGCCAGCTGACAACAAACATTAATTCCAGATTGAGTCTGGTACAATTAGTACTAGCCGAGTTAGTTTCTATAGATCTCAGTGGATTAATCAGTGGTCAGTAGCCTAAGAATGGCTACAGGTCACCGCGACAAATACCATTGACCCCACTGTAGACCCAGAACTATTCTCGACAGTAATAATGACACATTCAGTCTTCATAGCATTTCATAACATCTTATCGCCTTTATAGTATCTTAGGTAAGTCTTCCAGAGAAGACTGCATTTATATCAAGTCGTCTGGACTAGGATTTATTAATCCATTTAATATGATACACCTGCAGGATTGTATCAGTTTTGTTTGAGCTCCTTCTGCTTTCTTGTCTCTGCCACAAGCATCTTAGAGACAGTTGGAGAAGTATCTTAGCACAAGCAAAAGAACTTCGCAACAACCTGTAAGTGAACATTTACCAGAAGACTATTAGAAGTGAAACAAATTGTTTCTCATAATAGAATACACTCATCTTATCTTTTTCCAGATAAGATGAGTGTATTCCGAGCCGAGCAGGTTTAATACTCATTTAGAATCTTTAGGTTGCTATATGTGTTTAGTTATACTTCCAGAGAAGTTATAGCACTGTAACCTAATGTATATAATTCGCATTTACCCTCTACTTAGGTAGATTAGGGACATTAGTTAGGGTCAGCTGAGTGCAAGTTAAATCTGTACTCACTATAGCATACCACTGACTACATTTATAGAGACTGACTCAGATACTCAGTTCTCTACTTTATTTAGAATTTAGCTAGGTTAGGAATTTAGTTATTATCATTACATAGCCTAAATTACTTTGTGCAGCAAGAACTACACATTAGGCTAAATTTAATCTTGTATAAATACTAGAATTTCTCATTTGATGTTGAGGAGATTTGTGAGTCTGCAGTGATCAGTTAGTGTCTAGTAACTCATCCAGTTACATGTCACTGCGACCCTAGACACTGATCTCAGTGTAGATCAGCGTCTCTTTGATCTCAAAGAGACATATAGAATAATTAATCATTACATAGATGTACCGTGATAACAGATCATACCTGTCACACAGATCCGGGACATTCGTTATGTACATACTAACCTACTGACATATAAGAATGAAAATTTCAGGGAAAGGGAATAGGTACGTTAGTACTTAACATTGAACTACGACCCGTAATTCCCGCCCCGGAATTATGTTGGAATTCCGGGGCGGGAATTCAGCCCGGATGCCCATCCAGCCAGCATCCGTACATCCATAGATGCCAGATTGAGGACTCAGCTTACCAGAAACAAAGACACCAGTTCGGCAGGCATTTTTACCTCATTTGTTCTATTTAATGAGCTCTTAAATAAGATCATGTAGGTGCCATGTCGTTATGATGCGGGCGTAAAAATAATCTCATGTAAGTGTAGTTCTTTCCCCTCCAAATATTTAGATATTGCCGTATATGTGTGTGAATACTATTTTGGAGATGGAAATTACGGAATTACCATTATTGCAGCATGGTGCAACACCCCTGAGGAAGCGTGTGACCGCCATACCCTCACGTGCCCCAAGACACTATCTAACTGTTTCCAGCCTGGCGTACAGTGGACTGCATCTACGTCCCCTGTCACAGCTGAGACATAATCAGTTTTATTGTAGATAGTGTCTTATTATTCAGAGTCCATATCCATCTATATATATATATATCTGATACTGCCAGTTATCCATTATTAATCTTCATTTGACAGTAGTATTTTGCATTATATATTTTACCCATTATCCATGTGTGTGCATATTATAATTATTATTATTGCATAATATATGTTCTACATGGATTAATCTTATAGAAGACCCCTCCAAAATGTGTCATGGGAGGCTGGCTCTAGAATTATATTATTTACAGTCATTGCTTAATTAATAGAATTTATTCATATAATCATAAATCTATAAACCATTGATTCCTAATTTAATTACTCATTCTGGTCCTTCGAGCTATCTTAGAATTTATCATTATTTTACATTCACATAATTATACATTTTCTTAGTATTATACTGGAGCCAGATTTCCCCACACTCGTCACCGGGACAGGTGTGCAACTCGTCACCAGGCCAGGTGTACAACCCATCACCAGGGCAGGTGCACAACTCGTCACCAGACCAGGTGTACAACTTGTCACCAGGCCAGGTATACAACCCGTCCCCAGGCCAGATGTATAACCCGTCCTAAGGCCGGGTGTACATACCGTCCCCAGGCCAGACGTACAATCCGTCCCCAGGCCAGGTGTGCAACCCGTCCCCAGGCCAGGTGTACAATCCGTCCGCAGGCCAGGTGTACATCCCGTCCTCGGGCCAGGTGTTCAACCTGTCCCAAGGCCAGGTATACATCCCGTCTTCAGGCCAGGTGTACTACCCGTCCCTAGGCCAGGTGTACAACCTGTCCCAAGGCCAGGTGTACAACCCGTCTTCAGGTCAGATGTACACCCGTCCCTAGGCCAGGTGTACAACCCATCACCAGGCCAGGTGCACAACTCGTCACCAGGCCAGGTGTACAGCCCGTCCCCAGGCCAGGTGTACAACCCGTCCCTTGGCCAGGTGTACAACTCGTCACCAGGCTAAGTGTACAACTCGTCACCAGCCAAGGTGTACAACCCGTCCCCAGGCCAGGTGTACAACCCGTCCCCAGGCCAGGTATACAACATGTCCCCAGGCCAAGTGTACAACCCGTTCCCAGGCCAGGTGTACAACCCGTCCCAGGCCAGATGTACAACCCATCCCCAGGAAAGGTGTACAACCTGTCCCCAGGCCATGTGTGCAGCCCGTCCCCAGGTCAGATGTACAACTCATCCCCAGGCCAGATGTACAACCCGTCCCCAGGCCAGATGTTCAACCGTCCCCAGGCCAGGTGTACAGCCTGTCACCAAGCCAAGTGTACAACCCGTCCCCAGGCCAGGTGAACAACCCGTCCCTTGGCCAGGAGTACAACCCGTCCCCAGGCCAGGTGTACAACTCGTCACCAGACCAGGTGTACAACTTGTCACCAGGCCAGGTGTACAACACGTCTCCAGGCAAGTTGTACAACCTGTCACCTGGTCAGGTGTACAACTCGTCACCAGGCCATGTGTACAACCCGTTACCAGGCCAGGTGTACAACTCGTCACCAGGCCAGGTGTACAACTCGTCTCCAGGCCTGGTGTACAACCCATCACTAGGCCAGGTGTACATCCCGTTACTAGTTCAGGTGTAAAACTCGTCACCGGGACAGGTGTACAACTCGTCACCAAGCCAGGTGGACAACCCGTCACCAGGCTAGGTGAACAACTCGTCCCGAGGCCAGGTGTACAACGCATCACCAGGGCAGGTGCACAACTCGTCAACAGATCAGGTGTACAACTCGTCTCCAGGCCAGGTGTATAACCTTTCACCTGGCCAGGTGTACAACTCATCACCAGGCCAGATGTACAACTCGTCACCAGGCCAGGTGTACAACCCGTCACTAGTTCAGGTGTAAAGCTCGTCACCGGGACAGTTGTACAACTCGTCACCAGTCCAGGTGTACAACCCATCACCAGGCTAGGTGAACAACTCGTCCCCAGGCCAGGTGTACAACCCATCACCAGGGCAGGTGCACAACTCGTCACCAGACCAGGTGTACAACTTGCCACCAGGCCAGGTGTACAACCCGTCCCCAGGCCAGATGTATAACCCGTCCTCAGGCCAGGTGTACAAACCGTCCCCAGGCCAGACGTACAACCCGTCCCCAGGCCAGGTGTGCAACCCGTCCCCAGGCCAGGTGTACAGTCTGTCCCTAGGCCATGTGTACATCCTGTCCTCAGGCCAGGCGTACAACCCGTCCCCAGGCCATGTGTATATCCCGTCCTATGGCCAGACGCACAACCCGTCCCCAGGCCAGGTGTGCAACCAGTCCCCAGGCCAGGTGTACAATCCGTCCGCATGCCAGGTGTACATCCCATCCTCAGGCCAGGTGTACAACCTGTCCCAAGGCCAGGTGTACATCCCGTCTTCAGGCCAGGTGTACTTCCCGTCCCTAGGCCAGGTGTACAACCTGTCCCAAGGCCAGGTGTACAACTTGTCACCAGGATAGGTGTACAACCCGTCTTCAGGCCAGATGTACAACCCGTCCCTAGGCCAGGTGTACAACCTGCCCAAGGCCAGGTGTACATCCCGGCCTCAGGCCAGGTGTACAAGCCGTCTCCAGGCAAGGTGTACAAACCGTCCCCAGGCCAGGTGTACATCTCGTCACCAGGCCAGGTGTACAACCCGTCACCTTGCCAGGTGTACATCTCGTCACCAGGCCAGGTGTACAACCCATCACCAGGCCAGGTGTACAACCCGTCACCTGGCCAGGTGTATATCTCGTCACCAGGCCAGTTGTACAACCCGTCACCAGGCCAGGTGTACATCTCGTCACCAGGCCAGGTGCACAACCCGTCACCTGGCCAGGTGTACAACCCGTCACCTGGCCAGGTGTACAGCCCGTCACCTGGCCAGGTGTACAACCCGTCACCTGGCCAGTTGTACTACTCGTCTCCAGGACAGGTGTACAACCTGACACCTGGCCAGGTGTACAGCTCGTCACCAGGCCAGGTGTACAACTCGTCTCCAGGCCAGGTGTACAGCCCGTCACCAGGACAGGTGTACAACTCGTCTCCAGGCCAGGTGTACAGCCCGTCAGCAGGCCAGGTGTACAACTCGTCACCAGGCCAGGTGTACAACTCGTCTCCAGGCCAGGTGTACAACCCGTTATCAGGTCAGGTGTACAGTTCGTCACCAGGCAATGTGTACAATTCGTCTCAAGGTCAGGTGTACAACTCGTCTCCAGGCCAGGTGTACAACTCGTCACCAGGCCAGGTGTACAACCCGTTACCAGTTCAGGTGTACAACTCTTCACTAGGCCAGGTGTACAACTCGTCTCCAGGCCAGGTGTACAACTCGTCACCAGGCCAGGTGTACAACCCGTCACCAGTTCAGGTGTACAACCCATCACCAGGCCAGGTGCACAACTCGTCACCAGGCTAGGTGTACAACTCGTCACCAGGCCAGGTGTACAACCCGTCCCCAGGCCAGGTGTACAGCCCGTCCCCAGGCCAGGTGTCCAACCCGTCCCTTGGCCAGGTGTACAACTCGTCACCAGGCTAAGTGTACAACTCATCACCAGGCAAGGTGTACAACCCGTCCCCAGGCCAGGTGTACAACCCGTCCCTTGGCGAGGTGTACAACCCGTCCCCAGGCCAGGTATACAACATGTCCCCAGGCCAAGTGTACAACCCGTTCCCAGGCCAGGTGTACAACCCGTCCCCAGGCCAGATGTACAACCCATCCCCAGGCCAGGTGTACAACCCGTCCCCAGGCCAGGTGTACAACCTGTCACCAAGCCAAGTGTACAACCCATCCCCAGGCCAGGTGAACAACCCGTCCCTTGGCCAGGAGTACAACCCGTCCCCAGGCCAGGTGTACAACTCGTCACCAGGCCAGGTGTACAACTTGTCACCAGGCCAGGTGTACAACACGTCTCCAGGCCAGTTGTACAACCTGTCACCTGGCCAGGTGTACAACTCGTCACCAAGCCATGTGTACAACTCGTCTCCAGGCCAGGTGTACAACCCGTTACCAGGCCAGGTGTACAACTCGTCACCAGGCCAGGTGTACAACTCGTCTCCAGGCCTATTGTACAACCCATCACCAGGCCAGGTGTACATCCCGTTACTAGTTCAGGTGTAAAACTCGTCATCGGGACAGGTGTACAACTCGTCACCAGGCCAGGTGTACAACCCGTCACCAGGCTAGGTGAACTACTCGTCCCGAGGCCAGGTGTACAACCCATCACCAGGGCAGGTGCACAACTCGTCAACAGATCAGGTGTACAACTCGTCTCCAGGCCAGGTGTATAACCTTTCACCTGGCCAGGTGTACAACTCATCACCAGTCCAGATGTACAACTCGTCACCAGGCCAGGTGTACAACCCGTCACTAGTTCAGGTGTAAAACTCGTCACCGGGACAGGTGTACAACTCGTCACCAGGCCAGGTGTACAACACGTCTCCAGGCCAGTTGTACAACCTGTCACCTGGCCAGGTGTACAACTCGTCACCAGGCCATGTGTACAACTCGTCTCCAGGCCAGGTGTACAACCCGTTACCTGGCCAGGTGTACAACTCGTCACCAGGCCAGGTGTACAACTCGTCTCCAGGCCAGGTGTACAACCCATCACCAGGCCAGGTGTACATCCCGTTACTAGTTCAGGTGTAAAACTCGTCACCGGGACAGGTGTACAACTCGTCACCAGGCCAGGTGTAGAACCCGTCACCAGGCAAGGTGAACAACACGTCCCGAGGCCAGGTGTACAACCCATCACCAGGGCAGGTGCACAACTCTTCACCAGGCCAGGTGTACAACCCGTCACTAGTTCAGGTGTAAAACTCGTCACCGGGACATGTGTACAACTCGTCACCAGGCCAGGTGTACAACCCGTCACCAGGCTAGGTGAACAACTCGTCCCGAGGCCAGGTGTACAACCCATCACCAGGGCAGGTGCACAACTCGTCACCCGACCAGGTGTACAACTTGCCACCAGGCCAGGTGTACAACCCGTCCCCAGGCCAGATGTATAACCCGTCCTCAGGCCAGGTGTACATACCGTCCCCAGGCCAGACGTACAACACGTCCCAGGCCAGGTGTGCAACCCGTCCCCAGGCCAGGTGTACAATCTGTCCCTAGGTCATGTGTACATCCTGTCCTCAGGCCAGGTGTACAACCCGTCCCCAGGCCAGGTGTATATCCCGTCCTTAGGCCAGACGTACAACCCGTCCCCAGGCCAGGTGTGCAACGCGTCCCCAGGCCAGGTGTACAATCCGTCCGCAGGCCAGGTGTACATCCCTTCCTCAGGCCAGGTGTACAACCTGTCCCAAAGCCAGGTGTACATCCCGTCTTCAGGCCAGGTGTACTACCCGTCCCTAGGCCAGGTGTACAACCTGTCCCAAGGCCAGGTGTACAACTTGTCACCAGGCCAGGTGTACAACCCGTCTTCAGGCCAGATGTACAACCCGTCCCTAGGCCAGGTGTACAACCTGCCCAAGGCCAGGTGTACATCCCGGCCTCAGGCCAGGTGTACAAGCCGTCTCCAGGCAAGGTGTACAAACCGTCCCCAGGCCAGGTGTACATCTCGTCACCAGGCCAGCTGTACAACCCGTCACCTGGCCAGGTGTACATCTCGTCACCAGGCCAGGTGTACAACCCATCACCAGGCCAGGTGTACAACTCGTCACCAGGCCAGGTGTACAACTCGTCTCCAGGCCAGGTGTACAACCCGTCACCTGGCCAGGTGTACAACCCGTCACCTGGCCAGGTGTACAACTCGTCTCCAGGCCAGGTGTACAACCCGTCCCCAGGCCAGGTGTACATCTCGTCACCAGGCCAGGTGTACAACCCATCACCAGGCCAGGTGTACAACTCGTCACCAGGCCAGGTGTACAACCCGTCACCTGGCCAGGTGTACAACTCGTCACCAGGCCAGGTGTACAACTCGTCTCCAGGCCAGGTGTACAACCCATCACCAGGCAAGGTGTACATCCCGTACTAGTTCAGGTGTAAAACTCGTCACCGGGACATGTGTACACAACTCGTCACCAGGCCAGGTGTATAACCCGTCAACAGGCTAGGTGAACAACTCGTCACCAGGCCAGGTGTACAACCCATCACCAGGGCAGGTGCACAACTCGTCACCCGACCAGGTGTACAACTTGCCACCAGGCCAGGTGTACAACCCGTCCCCAGGCCAGACGTACAACCCGTCCCCAGGCCAGGTGTGCAACCCGTCCCCAGGCCAGGTGTACAATCTGTCCCTAGGTCATGTGTACATCCTGTCCTCAGGCCAGGTGTACAACCCGTCCCCAGGCCATGTGTATATCCCGTCCTTAGGCCAGACGTACAACCCGTCCCCAGGCCAGGTGTGCAACGCGTCCCCAGGCCAGGTGTACAATCCGTCCGCAGGCCAGGTGTACATCCCTTCCTCAGGCCAGGTGTACAACCTGTCCCAAGGCCAGGTGTACATCCCGTCTTCAGGCCAGGTGTACTACCCGTCCCTAGGCCAGGTGTACAACCTGTCCCAAGGCCAGGTGTACAACTTGTCACCAGGCCAGGTGTACAACCCGTCTTCAGGCCAGATGTACAACCCGTCCCTAGGCCAGGTGTACAACCTGCCCAAGGCCAGGTGTACATCCCATCACCAGGCCAGGTGTACAACCCGTCACCAGGCCAGGTGTACATCTCGTCACCAGGCCAGGTGCACAACCCGTCACCTGGCCAGGTGTACAACCCGTCACCTGGCCAGGTGTACAGCCCGTCACCTGACCAGGTGTACAACCGTCACCTGGCCAGTTGTACAACTCGTCTCCAGGACAGGTGTACAACCTGACACCTGGCCAGGTGTACAGCTCGTCACCAGGCAATGTGTACACTTTTCTCAAGGTCAGGTGTACAACTCGTCTCCTGGCCAGGTGTACAACTCGTCACCAGGCCAGGTGTACAACCCGTCACCAGTTCAGGTGTACAACTCTTCACTAGGCCAGGTGTACAACTCGTCTGCAGGCCAGGTGTACAACTCGTCACCAGGCCAGGTGTACAACCCGTCACCAGTTCAGGTGTACAACCATCACCAGGCCAGGTGCACAACTCGTCACCAGGCTAGGTGTACAACTCGTCACCAGGCCAGGTGTACAACCCGTCCCCAGGCCAGGTGTACAGCCCGTCCCCAGGCCAGGTGTCCAACCCGTCCGTTGGCCAGGTGTACAACTCGTCACCAGGCTAAGTGTACAACTCGTCACCAGGCAAGGTGTACAACCCGTCCCCAGGCCAGGTGTACAGCCCGTCCCCAGGCCAGGTGTACAACCCGTCCCTTGGCCAGGTGTACAACTCGTCACCAGGCTAAGTGTACAATTCGTCCCCAGGCAAGGTGTACAACCCGTCCCCAGGCCAGGTGTACAACCCGTCCCTTGGCGAGGTGTACAACCCGTCCCCAGGCCAGGTATACAACATGTCCCCAGGCCAAGTGTACAAACCCAGCTCCAGATATTATCTTCCTTGGAGATTTCAATTTACCGAATCTAAGATGGAGAATGGCAAACACAAATATCATAGCAGGGAAATAATCAACCACAGGTCAGAGAACTTTTGAGATTCTGTGACAAATTCTCGCTCAATCAACAGATTACAGAACCAACTAGGAACGAAAACACGCTAGACTTGATATTCACAAACAATGATGAACTAATCAGAGACATCAGAATCTCAGATACTTCATACACAGACCATAAGCTCATTGAAGTACGAACTAGCATAAATAACGGTACTAGGTCTAAGAGACCCAACAAGCGAGAAGGAATTCAATCAATTCAATTTCAACAATAAGAGGATCGACTGGGAAAAAATAAATGTAGACCTTGCAACCATTCAATGGGAGACGGTCTTAAGCGACAAAACTCCCACACAGGAAATAGCTCAACTGACAGCTGAAGCTTACAAGGTCTGCTTGAGGCACGTGCCTATGAGGAGGGGCAGAAAGAGGACCACTCTAGAAAGAGAACGCAGACGACTGTACAGGAGAAGGAAAAAAATAACGGAAATGCTTCGGCAGACACAACTATCACAAGCAAGGAAAATAAGCTTAAGCAGGGAGATCGAAGAAATAGAACAAACGTTGAAGCGATCATATGAGTCTGAGGAAATGGAATTGGAACAAAAGCTATACAAGAGATAAGGAAAATCCTAAATATTTTTTCACATACGCAAAATCAAAATCCAAAACCTCGACCAGTATTGGACCGTTAATTACAAATGAAGGTACGTACACAGAGGACGACAAAGAGATTAGTGAAATTCTAAGAAGCCAGTATGAGGCTATGTTTAGCACACCAATAAACAACATGAAAGTTGATGACCCAGACAGCTTCTTTATGAATGACATTCAAGCTGCAGATAATATAACGGATATTACCACAAACTCGGAAGATTTGAAAGAGAAATTGACAGTATGCCTATGCACTCAGCTCCGGGGCCTGTCTCATGGAATTCAATATTCATAAAGAAATGTAAAGTACCAGTAGCGAGTGCACTCAGCGTAATATGGAGAAAGAGCCTGGATACAGGGGAGATACCAGCAGCACTTAAATCTGCAGATATAGCTCCGTTGCACAAGGGGGGAGTAAAGCCTTTGCAAAAATTATAGGCCAGTTGCACTAACATCACACATAATAAAGTGTTTGAAAAAGTGATTAGCATCAAAGTTTCTAGTTTTTATGGAAAAAATGAATTGCACAACCCAGACCACATGGATTTAGAGCGGAAGATCCTGTCTGTCACAGTTACTCAACCACTATGACAACATCNAGGGTATTTCCTGTCACCTGGCCAGGTGTACAACTCATCACCAGGCCAGGTGTACAACTCGTCTTTAGGACAGGAGTACAGCCCGTTACCAAGCCAGGTGTACAACTCTTCGCCAGGCCATGTGTACAACTCGTCTCCAGGCCAGGTGTAACAACCCGTTACCAGGCCAGGTGTACAACACTTCACCAGGCATGTGTACAACTCGTCTCCAGGTCAGGTGTACAACTCGTCTCCAGGCCAGGTGTACAACCCGTCACCAGTTCAGGTGTACAACTCTTCACCAGACCAGGTGTACAACTCGTCTCCAGGCTAGGTGTACAACTCGTCACCAGGCTAGGTGTACAACCCGTCCCCAGGCCAGGTGTACAACCCGTCCACAGGCAAGTGTTCCACCCGTCCCATGACCAGGTGTACAACTCGTCACCAGGCTAGGTGTACAACTCCTCACCAGGCCAGATGTACAACCCGTCCCCAAGCCAGGTGTACAACCGTTCCCAGGCCAGGTGTACAACCCGTTCCCAGGCCAAGTGTAAACCCGTTCCCAACCCAGGTGTACAACCCGTCCCCAGGATAGATGTACAACCCGTCCCCAGGCCAGATGTACAACCCATCCCCATGCCAGGTGTACAAACTGTCACCAAGCCAAGTGTACAACCCGTCACCAAGCCAGGTGTACAACCCGACCCCAGGCCAGGTGTACAGCGCGTCACCACGCCAGATGTACAACTCGTCACCAGGCCAGATGTACAACTCGTCACCAGGCCAGGTGTTCAACCCGTCACCTGGTCAGGTGTACAACCCTTCACCAGCTCAGGTTTACAACTCGTCTCCAGGCTAGGTGTACAACTCGTCACCAGGCCAGGTGTACAACACGTCTCCAGGCCAGTTGTACAACCTGTCACCTGGCCAGGTGTACAACTCGTCACCAGGCCATGTGTACAACTCGTCTCCAGGCCAGGTGTACAAACCGTTACCAGGCCAGGTGTACAACTCGTCACCAGGCCAGGTGTACAACTCGTCTCCAGGCCAGGTGTACAACCCTTCACCAGGCCAGGTGTACATCCCGTTACTAGTTCAGGTGTAAAACTCGTCACCGGAACAGGTGTACAACTCGTCACCAGGCCAGGTGTACAACCCGTCAGCAGGCTAGATGAACAACTCGTCCCGAGGCCAGGTGTACAACCCATCACCAGGGCAGGTGCACAACTCGTCAACAGATCAGGTGTACAACTCGTCTTCTGGCCAGGTGTATAACCTTTCACCTGGCCAGGTGTACAACTCATCACCAGGCCAGATGTACAACTCGTCTCCAGGCCAGGAGTACAGCACGTCACCAGGCCAGGTGTACAACTCGTCTCCAGGCCAGGTGTACAAGGCGTCACCAGGTCAGGTGTACAACTCGTCACCAGGCTAGGTGTACAACTGGTCACCAGGCTAGGTGTACAACCCGTCCCCAGGCCAGGTGTACAACCCGTCCCCAGGCCAGGTGAACAACCCGTCCCCAGGCCAGGTGTACAACTAGTCTCCAGGCCAGGTGTACAATCCGTCACCAGGCCAGGTGTACAACTTGTCACCAGGACAGGTGTACAACTTGTCACCAGGCCAGGTGTACAACTCGTCTCCGGGCCAGGTGTACAACTGATCACCAGGCCTGATGAACAACTCGTCTCCAGGCCAGATGTACAACTCGTCACCAGGCCAGGAGTACAGCCCGTCACCAAGCCAGGTGTACAACTCTTCACCTGGCGAGGTGTACAACCCGTTACCAGGCCAGGTGTACCACTCGTCTCCAGGCCAGGTGTACAACTCTTCACCAGGCCATGTGTACAACTCGTCTCCAGGTCAGGTGTACAACTGGTCACCAGGCCAGGTTTACAACCCGTCCAGAGGCCAGGTGTACAACCCGTCCCCAGGCAAGGTGTACCATCCGTCCCATTACCAGGTGTACAACCCGTCCCCAGGCCAGGTGAATAACCCGTCCCCAGGCCAGGTGTACAACCCGTCCCCAGGCCAGGTGAACAACCCATCCCTTGGCCAGGTGTACACTCTTCACCTGCTCAGGTTTACAACTCGTCTCCAGGCCAGGTGTACAACTCGTCACCAGGCCAGGTGTACAACACGTTTCCATGCCAGTTGTACAACCTGTCACCTGGCCAGGTGTAGAACTCGTCACCAGGCTATGTGTACAACTCGTCACCTGGCCAGGTGTACAACTCGTCACCTGGCCAGGTGTATTTTCTGTCACCTGGCCAGGTGTACAACTCATCACCAGGCCAGGTGTACAACTCGTCTTTAGGACAGGAGTACAGCCCGTTACCAAGCCAGGTGTACAACTCTTCGCCAGGCCATGTGTACAACTCGTCTCCAGGCCAGGTGTACAACCCGTTACCAGGCCAGGTGTACAACACTTCACCAGGCCATGTGTACAACTCGTCTCCAGGTCAGGTGTACAACTCGTCTCCAGGCCAGGTGTACAACCCGTCACCAGTTCAGGTGTACAACTCCTCACCAGGCTAGGTGTACAACCCGTCCCCAGGCCAGGTGAACAACCCATCCCTTGGCCAGGAGTACAACCCGTCCCCAGGCCAGGTGTACAACTCGTCACCAGGCCAGGTGTACAACTCGTCACCAGGCCAGGTGTACAACTCGTCTCCAGGCCAGGTGTATATCCTGTCACCTGGCTAGGTGTACAACTCATAACCAGGCCAGGTGTACAACTCGTCTCCAGGACAGGAGTACAGCCCGTCACCAAGCCAGGTGTACAACTCTTCACCAGGCCAGGTGTACAACTCGTCTCCAGGCCAGGTGTGCAACCCGTTACCAGGCCAGGTGTACAACTCTTCACCTGGCAATGTGTACAACTAGTCTCGAGGTCAGGTGTACAACTCGTCTCCAGGCCAGGTGTACAACTTTTCACCATGCCAGGTGTACAACTTTTCACCAGGCCAGGTGTACAACCCGTCACCAGTTCAGGTGTACAACTCTTCACCAGGCCAGGTGTACAACTCGTCACCAGGCTAGGTGTACAACTCCTCACCAGGCCAGGTGTACAACCCGTCCCCAGGCCAGGTGAACAACCCATCCCTTGGCCAGGAGTACAACCCGTCCCCAGGCCAGGTGTACAACTCGTCACCAGGCCAGGTGTACAACTCGTCACCAGGCCAGGTGTACAACCCGTCCCCAGGCCAGGTGTACAACTCGTCTCCAGGCCAGGTATACAACTCGTCACCAGGCCAGGTGTACAACCCGTCACTAGTTCAGGTGTAAAACTCGTTGTTGGAAATTTCCAACAATTTTTCTCATCCCTAATACAACAGGATGTATTTCCTATATTAGGCTTCATGCACATTTAATGTTCACTTAATAATCCTTAATACAATAGGATGTATTTCCTATATTAAGCGTAGTAGTTTACTAACACTACTAATACGTAGATTAGTATTACAGAATTTACTGTATTAGGTTGTGGAACATCATATAATTTCTCCTAGAATTGTGTAGTGTTGCGTCAGCCACGCACGGAGAATAAAATTTCCACATACCAGTAGAATACCACAAATGTAACCATTTACTTTCCTTTATTAGGAATAATTATTTAGTTATAGGTTTACTTTTAGAATACAATAGTTTACTGGAATTTCCTTACCCAGCTTAATCGCTGTTCCAGTAAACCATATCATAATCTAACATCATTTCCACCACCAAGCCCGTACTGTTTTATTTGTGCCGTCTACGTCTACTAATTAACTGACGTGCACTATGATAATTAAACATCACCACATAAAGTATTTATCTAAATCATCAAGAGTGTTCATACACGCCCCCTTCCCTATTTAGCGTTAATAAATAAATATAATTTATGATCGAATCCTTACGGAGAGCTATTGCGCATGCGCGACTTTGGGGAAGGAGGAAAGGGGACTC
Source organism: Procambarus virginalis (assembly GCA_020271785.1). Taxonomy (NCBI): domain Eukaryota; kingdom Metazoa; phylum Arthropoda; class Malacostraca; order Decapoda; family Cambaridae; genus Procambarus; species Procambarus virginalis. The sequence continues at coordinate 36,422 of WNGS01001626.1, forward strand.
TCGCCATATTTGCGATCAACAAGTGGTGTTCCGGAAGCTGTCCGACAAATCTGCCCATCCAGCCAGCATCCGTACATCCATAGATGCCAGATTGAGGACTCAGCTTACCAGAAACAAAGACACCAGTTCGGCAGGCATTTTTACCTCATTTGTTCTATTTAATGAGCTCTTAAGTAAGATCATGTAGGTGCCATGTCGTTATGATGCGGGCGTAAAAATAATCTCATGTAAGTGTAGTTCTTTCCCCTCCAAATATTTAGATATTGCCGTATATGTGTGTGAATACTATTTTGGAGATGGAAATTACGGAATTACCATTATTGCAGCATGGTGCAACACCCCTGAGGAAGCGTGTGACCGCCATACCCTCACGTGCCCCAAGACACTATCTCAAACTGTTTCCAGCCTGGCGTACAGTGGACTGCATCTACGTCCCCTGTCACAGCTGAGACATAATCAGTTTTATTGTAGATAGTGTCTTATTATTCAGAGTCCATATCCATCTATATATATATATCTGATACTGCCAGTTATCCATTATTAATTTTCATTTGACAGTAGTATTTTGCATTATATATTTTACCCATTATCCATGTGTGTGCATATTATAATTATTATTATTGCATAATATATGTTCTACATAGATTAATCTTATAGAAGACCCCTCCAAAATGTGTCATGGGAGGCTGGCTCTAGAATTATATTATTTACAGTCATTGCTTAATTAATAGAATTTATTCATATAATCATAAATCTATAAACCATTGATTCCTCATTTAATTACTCATTCTGGTCCTTCGAGCTATCTTAGAATTTATCATTATTTTACATTCACATAATTATACATTTTCTTAGTATTATACTGGAGCCAGATTTCCCCACATATTTTATGGTCCTACGAACCAGGATCTTGTTTGATATCCAACGAACCTGAGTTAATGTAAGAATTTATACCGGTTCTCAGAGCCCATATTTTATGGTCGACTTAGTACCGGATGAACCAGCATAATCCGTATAATTAGTAGAATATAGCCAGAAGTTAGGCTATCTACATTTCATTAATCATTTTCATCCCTGATATCATTATACTCCTTAATTAATTAGTATTATCAGGTACTAGGATAGAATTTGCGGCAGCATATCTGCCACTTATAGAATCCATGGCAGCATACCTGCCACACATATAGAATTACGGCAGTAAAATATCTGCCATATATATAATCCTTTGTAGTATTAGAATAATTGTCATACACATATAATAACTTTATATACTCTATATATCTCGAAAATTATAAAAAGCTAAAAACATAGCACTATCCTGAATCTGCACATCAGTAGTATTATAGCATTTTATGCCATTCCATGTAGAATAGAATGCTTAGACTGAAATTGTACTTATTAGTGTACAACTCTAGCCTAACTCATTATTACTAGCCAACCTAGATAGGTAGGATTACTAGTAGACTAGCATTGTACAAGGCAGTACAACCTAGTCAACATTTATTATTGTGCAAACCCAAGTCAGGGTAGGACTTATAATTATTTTACACAAATTGTGTTTTTATATCATATTATATATTTACTATGTACATTTTGAGTGTTATTGAAGTGTCACTACCCATCCAAAGCCGATTATGAGGAGCTAAGCAGAGGAATTCCTGTAGAACACTGAAATACCACTCAAATATTAGCTGTTTACTATTAGATAGGTAAGCTAACCTCTAAGTGAGGTAGGATTCACATAGCCTAATTAAAGAATCAGATATTAGGCTATTAATAATCGTACTGGTTCCACGTATATATGAATCAGTAACCCAGTTATTTACATTACCAAGCCATGGCACCAACTAAGCCAACATCCACAGGCAGTTTTATTTATTAACATCTTTATTGACAAAATTAATTACAATTTTGCCTAATCTGAGGATTTGATAGTCTGATTAAAGTGAGGATAATGCTAGTATTCACTGTCACGCAGGACAGAGGGTCATACATAAGACAATAGGTCTAAACTGTAGCTGAAGCACATATATCATGGTTACAATCAATATATGATGTGAAAACAAGTTTCTACTGTGCACTGCCACACACAGGCAGTGCACCAGAAAAATGTCCAGCAATTGCTTATTATATTTTAGATCATACACTAGTCACAAAGGTCATGTGACTAGACAGTTGAATAAGTGTGATCAGCTGGTACAATCAGGTGCCACAGCCAAAGTATTAGAAAATCTCATAGAGACGGCCAAGCAAAAGTTGCAAAGAACTAATTAAGCTGCAGATGACTATCTCAGAGTCCTTATGCAACAGAATGCTGAGCCGGATCAGCTAGATACCTTCCATGCCGAGATGGAGAAATTTGAGGAGGGTACCCAAGATCATCTAAATATATTAACACAAGCTATAGAAAAATTGCAGAGCGACTCAGTTTCTCAAAATGCTCTAACCACGCGTGAAACCAATAAACAGGAAACACTCCAGGAAGTTCGTCTTCCTACAATTGATCTCCTTCACTTCCACGGTAGAGATGATGAGAATTTTGAATGCTACTGGAAAACATTCGACTCCTTAGTAAACTCCAAGAAATCTATTAGCAAACCTAATAAATTCCTTTATTTGCAAAGTACCCTAGAGGGTGAAGCAAAGGCAGTTGTCGAACACCTAGTTCCTAGTGATGAGGACTACGATACTGCTATTCAGTTACTAGAAGTTAATTACAGCAATAAAGAAATTGCTATTGCTAATCTTTATTATAAGTTAAGAGCGATACCTACACCAGATACCACCCCTGAAGCTCTACAAGAATTTAGGCTCCAGGTAGAGTCTCTAATTAAAGCTCTAGGTGTCAAAGCAGAGTGGGTATTGAAATTAGAAATACAGAGTAAGTTTCCTAAGGAGATCCTAGCATCCATCTGTTCCCATTATAGAACAGATATCCTGTCCTTAGATGAAATTTTCGAGGGATTAAGGATAACAGTTAATCGACTGAGAGCTCATGAGAAAATAATACCTGACACTGACAAATCAACCACTGATAAACTAGTCAAATCCAAAGGTACCTCCAAACAGCCTAATAAATCTAAAACCACTACTTCCACTCCAAGATGGAAGAATACGACAGTAGGTACCTACACTATCAGCCCTTCTAAACCTGTAGTCCATAAGTCACCCAAGTTAGTGACCCCTACATCTACTACAGGAAGGAGATGCTGTCTCTTTTGCCAAGAGAGTCATACTATTTATCAGTGTCAAAACTTTCCTGATCGCGTTTCTAGGATAAAGCGCCTCAAGGAATTGCACAAGTGCACCAGGTGCTTGTTGCAACACGATCCTAATACATGCACCACTCCATTACACATATGTAACAGGTGCCACCAGGATCAACATCATTCAGCATTGTGTGGAGTTGATAGGCCAAAATCAACAAAACTCCAGGTGGAACAGGATACTTCCACCATTGTGCAGTGTTGTAAGGTGCGACAGGAGGTTAAGGTGCTTAACACCAAGTCTCGTAATAATGCCGTATTACCTACTGCACAATTACAATTAAATAGTAAGAATTCTAGAATCACTACAAGAGGTCTATTCGACCAGGGATCCCAGAGAACGTTTATCACTCAACAAGCAGCTAACCAGCTGAAATTTAAACCCTTGTGTAAGGTGACACTGAACATATCGGATTCCTAGCAGATACTGGACCTCAAGAATTTGAAGTAGTACAACCACTAGTACGCCTAGGCGGTTATGTCCGACCTGTTAAGGCCATAGTAGTTAATCACATCCCTCTTGACATGAATGTCAAAGGTCTAAGGGACACAGCCAATTTTTACAGAAAAATAGAATCAAGTTGGCTGACACCAAGATAAAGTCTGACCACCTCACCAATGTAGATCTATTAGTAGGGGCAGACCATTATTATCAGTTCATTACTGGAACTACAAGCCAGCATGGAATGAACTTGTTGAATTCAGCAGGAGGCTACTTACTTACAGGTAGAGTCTTGAACCTGAAGAAGCCTATGCCAGCTGACAACAAACATTAATTCCAGATTGAGTCTGGTACAATTAGTACTAGCCGAGTTAGTTTCTATAGATCTCAGTGGATTAATCAGTGGTCAGTAGCCTAAGAATTGGCTACAGGTCACCTCTGGATCCGTTCCTGCTAGCCACAGAAAGCTGCTCTCTCTATTATATTGATGGTGGCCATGTTGTTTCTATCATAATCCTGTGTGGGTCTTCTGTCATTCGGTGGGGGGTTATATATGACTACAATTATAATTTTCTGTCCTCCAGTTGCAATGGTGCGTGATATGGAGTCCCTGAAACCTTCACAGTTCTGAATTACCATCTCTTCGAAACTCCAACCTTCTCTTAGTAGCAAAGCCAAACCACCTCCTCCTCTCCCCTTCTCTCTCTTTCCTCACTACATAGTAGCCCTGTGGATTCACTGCATTTGTTATGATTTTCGTAGCTTTGTTTCTGTGAGTGCTATTATGTCAGGGATTTCTTCTAGTTCCCACTCTCCAAGTTCACTAGTTTTATTGTAATCCCATCTATGTTAGTGTACATCGCCTTGAAGCTCACTTTCTTCTGTTCATTTACATATCCCTTTCTTGGCGAGTATTCTACTGGTGTGGGAAGCTGTTCCGTGGGTTAGAAGATCTGTGAGATGGTTTGCAGGGTCGCAGAGGGTTTTGGGGTGGGGGTGGGGGTTTAAGGGAAGGGGGAACGGGTAGGGTGTGGGTAAGGAGATAGGGGGGACATGGACGATACGGGGTGAGGGGGGAGGAGGAATAGGGAGGGTATGGATGAAGGGGGAAGGGGGGACTGGGGGGGAAAGGTGGGAGGGGGGACATGATGGGAATGGGGATGGGGTGTCAGGGTCAGAATGGGGTGGGGGGGAGGGAGGGTTGGGTGGAGGCAGGTAGGGTGAGGGGAAGGAAGGGTTACTATGCAGAGGGGGGTTGGTGTGTGTGTGTGTGTGTGTGTGTGGTGTGTGTGTGTGTGTGTGTGGGTGTGGTGTGTGTGTGTGTGTGTGTGGTGTGTGTGTGTGTGTGTGTGTGTGTGTGTGTGTGTGTGTGTGTGTGTGTGTGTGTGTGTGTGTGTACTCACCTAATTGTACTCACCTAATTGTGCTTGCGGGGGTTGAGCTTTTGGCTCTTTGGTCCCGCCTCTCAACT
>WNGS01001626.1:48290-60955 GCA_020271785.1 Procambarus virginalis
TACAACTCTTCACCTGGCAATGTGTACAACTAGTCTCGAGGTCAGGTGTACAACTCGTCTCCAGGCCAGGTGTACAACTTTTCACCATGCCAGGTGTACAACTTTTCACCAGGCCAGGTGTACAACCGTCACCAGTTCAGGGTTACAACTCTTCACCAGGCCAGGTGTACACTCGCACCAGGCTAGGTGTACAACTCCTCACCAGGCCAGGTGTACAACCCGTCCCCAGGCCAGGTGAAAACCCATCCCTGGCCAGGAGTACAACCCGTCCCAGGCAGGTGTACAACTCGTCACCAGGCCAGGTGTACAACTCGTCACCAGGCCAGGTGTACAACCCGTCCCAGGCCAGGTGTACAACTCGTCTCCAGGCCAGGTATACACTCGTCACCAGGCCAGGGTACAAACCCGTCAATAGTTCAGGTGTAAAACTCGTGTTGGAAATTTCCAACAATTTTCTCATCCCTAATACAACAGGATGTATTCCTATATTAGGCTTCATGCACATTTAATGTTCACTTAATAATCCTTAATACAATAGGATGTATTTCCTATATTAAGCGTAGTAGTTTACTAACACTACTAATACGTAGATTAGTATTACAGAATTTACTGTATTAGGTTGTGGAACATCATATAATTTCTCCTAGAATTGTGTAGTGTTGCGTCAGCCACGCACGGAGAATAAAATTTCCACATACCAGTAGAATACCACAAATGTAACCATTTACTTTCCTTTATTAGGAATAATTATTTAGTATAGGTTTACTTTTAGAATACAATAGTTTACTGGAATTTCCTTACCCAGCTTAATCGCTGTTCCAGTAAACCATATCATAATCTAACATCATTTCCACCACCAAGCCCGTACTGTTTTATTTGTGCCGTCTACGTCTACTAATTAACTGACGTGCACTATGATAATTAAACATCACCACATAAAGTATTTATCTAAATCATCAAGAGTGTTCATACACGCCCCCTTCCCTATTTAGCGTTAATAAATAAATATAATTTATGATCGAATCCTTACGGAGAGCTATTGCGCATGCGCGACTTTGGGGAAGGAGGAAAGGGGACTCTCGCCATATTTGCGATCAACAAGTGGTGCTCCGGAAGCTGTCCGACAAATCTGCCCATCCAGCCAGCATCCGTACATCCATAGATGCCAGATTGAGGACTCAGCTTACCAGAAACAAAGACACCAGTTCGGCAGGCATTTTTACCTCATTTGTTCTATTTAATGAGCTCTTAAATAAGATCATGTAGGTGCCATGTCGTTATGATGCGGGCGTAAAAATAATCTCATGTAAGTGTAGTTCTTTCCCCTCCAAATATTTAGATATTGCCGTATATGTGTGTGAATACTATTTTGGAGATGGAAATTACGGAATTACCATTATTGCAGCATGGTGCAACACCCCTGAGGAAGCGTGTGACCGCCATACCCTCACGTGCCCCAAGACACTATCTCAAACTGTTTCCAGCCTGGCGTACAGTGGACTGCATCTACGTCCCCTGTCACAGCTGAGACATAATCAGTTTTATTGTAGATAGTGTCTTATTATTCAGAGTCCATATCCATCTATATATATATATCTGATACTGCCAGTTATCCATTATTAATCTTCATTTGACAGTAGTATTTTGCATTATATATTTTACCCATTATCCATGTGTGTGCATATTATAATTATTATTATTGCATAATATATGTTCTACATGGATTAATCTTATAGAAGACCCCCCAAAATGTGTCATGGGAGGCTGGCTCTAGAATTATATTATTTACAGTCATTGCTTAATTAATAGAATTTATTCATATAATCATAAATCTATAAACCATTGATTCCTCATTTAATTACTCATTCTGGTCCTTCGAGCTATCTTAGAATTTATCATTATTTTACATTCACATAATTATACATTTTCTTAGTATTATACTGGAGCCAGATTTCCCCACATATTTTATGGTCCTACGAACCAGGATCTTGTTTGATATCCAACGAACCTGAGTTAATGTAAGAATTTATACCGTTCTCAGAGCCCATATTTTATGGTCGACTTAGTACCGGATGAACCAGCATAATCCGTATAATTAGTAGAATATAGCCAGAAGTTAGGCTATCTACATTTCATTAATCATTTTCATCCCTGATATCATTATACTCCTTAATTAATTAGTATTATCAGGTACTAGGATAGAATTTGCGGCAGCATATCTGCCACTTATAGAATCCATGGCAGCATACCTGCCACACATATAGAATTACGGCAGTAAAATATCTGCCATATATATAATCCTTTGTAGTATTAGAATAATTGTCATACACATATAATAACTTTATATACTCTATATATCTCGAAAATTATAAAAAGCTAAAAACATAGCACTATCCTGAATCTGCACATCAGTAGTATTATAGCATTTTATGCCATTCCATGTAGAATAGAATGCTTAGACTGAAATTGTACTTATTAGTGTACAACTCTAGCCTAACTCATTATTACTAGCCAACCTAGATAGGTAGGATTATAGTAGACTAGCATTGTACAAGGCAGTACAACCTAGTCAACATTTATTATTGTGCAAACCCAAGTCAGGGTAGGACTTATAATTATTTTACACAAATTGTGTTTTTATATCATATTATATATATTTACTATGTACATTTTGAGTGTTATTGAAGTGTCACTACCCATCCAAAGCCGATTATGAGGAGCTAAGCAGAGGAATTCCTGTAGAACACTGAAATACCACTCAAATATTAGCTGTTTACTATTAGATAGGTAAGCTAACCTCTACGTGAGGTAGGATTCACATAGCCTAATTAAAGAATCAGATATTAGGCTATTAATAATCGTACTGGTTCCACGTATATATGAATCAGTAACCCAGTTATTTACATTACCAGCCATGGCACCAACTAAGCCAACATCCACAGGCAGTTTTATTATTATTACATCTTTATTGACAAAATTAATTACAATTTTGCCTAATCTGAGGATTTGATAGTCTGATTAAAGTGAGGAATGCTAGTATTCACTGTCACGCAGGACAGAGGGTCATACATAAGACAATAGGTCTAAACTGTAGGCTGAAGCACATATATATCATGGTTACAATCAATATATGGATATGTGAAAACAAGTTTCTACTGTGCACTGCCACACAGGCAGTGCACCAGAAAAAATGTCCAGCAATTGCTTATTATATTTTAGATCATACACTAGTCACAAAGGTCATGTGACTAGACAGTTGAATAAGTGTGATCAGCTGGTACAATCAGGTGCCACAGCCAAAGTATTAGAAAATCTCATAGAGACGGCCAAGCAAAAGTTGCAAAGAACTAATGAAGCTGCAGATGACTATCTCAGAGTCCTTATGCAACAGAATGCTGAGCCGGATCAGCTAGATACCTTCCATGCCGAGATGGAGAAATTTGAGGAGGGTACCCAAGATCATCTAAATATATTAACACAAGCTCTAGAAAAATTGCAGAGCGACTCAGTTTCTCAAAATGCTCTAACCACGCGTGAAACCAATAAACAGGAAACACTCCAGGAAGTTCGTCTTCCTACAATTGATCTCCTTCACTTCCACGGTAGAGATGATGAGAATTTTGAATGCTACTGGAAAACATTCGACTCCTTAGTAAACTCCAAGAAATCTATTAGCAAACCTAATAAATTCCTTTATTTGCAAAGTACCCTAGAGGGTGAAGCAAAGGCAGTTGTCGAACACCTAGTTCCTAGTGATGAGGACTACGATACTGCTATTCAGTTACTAGAAGTTAATTACAGCAATAAAGAAATTGCTATTGCTAATCTTTATTATAAGTTAAGAGCGATACCTACACCAGATACCACCCCTGAAGCTCTACAAGAATTTAGGCTCCAGGTAGAGTCTCTAATTAAAGCTCTAGGTGTCAAAGCAGAGTGGGTATTGAAATTAGAAATACAGAGTAAGTTTCCTAAGGAGATCCTAGCATCCATCTGTTCCCATTATAGAACAGATATCCTGTCCTTAGATGAAATTTTCGAGGGATTAAGGATAACAGTTAATCGACTGAGAGCTCATGAGAAAATAATACCTGACACTGACAAATCAACCACTGATAAACTAGTCAAATCCAAAGGTACCTCCAAACAGCCTAATAAATCTAAAACCACTACTTCCACTCCAAGATGGAAGAATACGACAGTAGGTACCTACACTATCAGCCCTTCTAAACCTGTAGTCCATAAGTCACCCAAGTTAGTGACCCCTACATCTACTACAGGAAGGAGATGCTGTCTCTTTTGCCAAGAGAGTCATACTATTTATCAGTGTCAAAACTTTCCTGATCGCGTTTCTAGGATAAAGCGCCTCAAGGAATTGCACAAGTGCACCAGGTGCTTGTTGCAACACGATCCTAATACATGCACCACTCCATTACACATATGTAACAGGTGCCACCAGGATCAACATCATTCAGCATTGTGTGGAGTTGATAGGCCAAAATCAACAAAACTCCAGGTGGAACAGGATACTTCCACCATTGTGCAGTGTTGTAAGGTGCGACAGGAGGTTAAGGTGCTTAACACCAAGTCTCGTAATAATGCCGTATTACCTACTGCACAATTACAATTAAATAGTAAGAATTCTAGAATCACTACAAGAGGTCTATTCGACCAGGGATCCCAGAGAACGTTTATCACTCAACAAGCAGCTAACCAGCTGAAACTTAAACCCTTGTGTAAGGTGACACTGAACATATCGGGATTCCTAGCAGATACTGGACCTCAAGAATTTGAAGTAGTACAACCACTAGTACGCCTAGGCGGTTATGTCCGACCTGTTAAGGCCATAGTAGTTAATCACATCCCTCTTGACATGAATGTCAAAGGTCTAAGGGACACAGCCAAATTTTTACAGAAAAATAGAATCAAGTTGGCTGACACCAAGATAAAGTCTGACCACCTCACCAATGTAGATCTATTGGTAGGGGCAGACCATTATTATCAGTTCATTACTGGAACTACAAGCCAGCATGGAATGAACTTGTTGAATTCAGCAGGAGGCTACTTACTTACAGGTAGAGTCTTGAACCTGAAGAAGCCTATGCCAGCTGACAACAAACATTAATTCCAGATTGAGTCTGGTACAATTAGTACTAGCCGAGTTAGTTTCTATAGATCTCAGTGGATTAATCAGTGGTCAGTAGCCTAAGAATTGGCTACAGGTCACCGCGACAAATACCATTGACCCCACTGTAGACCCAGAACTATTCTCGACAGTAATAATTGACCACATTCAGTCTTCATAGCATTTCATAACATCTTATCGCCTTTATAGTATCTTAGGTAAGTCTTCCAGAGAAGACTGCATTTATATCAAGTCGTCTGGACTAGGATTTATTAATCCATTTAATATGATACACCTGCAGGATTGTATCAGTTTTGTTTGAGCTCCTTCTGCTTTCTTGTCTCTGCCCACAAGCATCTTAGAGACAGTTTGGAGAAGTATCTTAGCACAAGCAAAATTGAACTTCGCAACAACCTGTAAGTGAACATTTACCAGAAGACTATTAGAAGTGAAACAAATTGTTTCTCATAATAGAATACACTCATCTTATCTTTTTCCAGATAAGATGAGTGTATTCCGAGCCGAGCAGGTTTAATACTCATTTAGAATCTTTAGGTTGCTATATGTGTTTAGTTATACTTCCAGAGAAGTTATAGCACTGTAACCTAATGTATATAATTCGCATTTACCCTCTACTTAGGTAGATTAGGGACATTAGTTAGGGTCAGCTGAGTGCAAGTTAAATCTGTACTCACTATAGCATACCACTAACTACATTTATAGAGACTGACTCAGATACTCAGTTCTCTACTTTATTTAGAATTTAGCTAGGTTAGGAATTTAGTTATTATCATTACATAGCCTAAATTACTTTGTGCAGCAAGAACTACACATTAGGCTAAATTTAATCTTGTATAAATACTTAGAATTTCTCATTTGAGAATTTCTCATTTGATGTTGAGGAGATTTGTGAGTCTGCAGTGATCAGTTAGTGTCTAGTAACTCATCCAGTTACATGTCACTGCGACCCTAGACACTGATCTCAGTGTAGATTCAGCGTCTCTTTGATCTCAAAGAGACATATAGAATAATTAATCATTACATAGATGTACCCGTGATAACAGATCATACCTGTCACACAGATCCGGGACATTCGTTATGTACATACTAACCTACTGACATATAAGAATGAAAATTTCAGGGAAAGGGAATAGGTACGTTAGTACTTAACATTGAACTACGACCCGTAATTTCCCGCCCCGGAATTATGTTGGAATTCCGGGGCGGGAATTCAGCCCGGATGCCCATCCAGCCAGCATCCGTACATCCATAGATGCCAGATTGAGGACTCAGCTTACCAGAAACAAAGACACCAGTTCGGCAGGCATTTTTACCTCATTTGTTCTATTTAATGAGCTCTTAAATAAGATCATGTAGGTGCCATGTCGTTATGATGCGGGCGTAAAAATAATCTCATGTAAGTGTAGTTCTTTCCCCTCCAAATATTTAGATATTGCCGTATATGTGTGTGAATACTATTTTGGAGATGGAAATTACGGAATTACCATTATTGCAGCATGGTGCAACACCCCTGAGGAAGCGTGTGACCGCCATACCCTCACGTGCCCCAAGACACTATCTCAAACTGTTTCCAGCCTGGCGTACAGTGGACTGCATCTACGTCCCCTGTCACAGCTGAGACATAATCAGTTTTATTGTAGATAGTGTCTTATTATTCAGAGTCCATATCCATCTATATATATATATATCTGATACTGCCAGTTATCCATTATTAATCTTCATTTGACAGTAGTATTTTGCATTATATATTTTACCCATTATCCATGTGTGTGCATATTATAATTATTATTATTGCATAATATATGTTCTACATGGATTAATCTTATAGAAGACCCCTCCAAAATGTGTCATGGGAGGCTGGCTCTAGAATTATATTATTTACAGTCATTGCTTAATTAATAGAATTTATTCATATAATCATAAATCTATAAACCATTGATTCCTAATTTAATTACTCATTCTGGTCCTTCGAGCTATCTTAGAATTTATCATTATTTTACATTCACATAATTATACATTTTCTTAGTATTATACTGGAGCCAGATTTCCCCACACTCGTCACCGGGACAGGTGTGCAACTCGTCACCAGGCCAGGTGTACAACCCATCACCAGGGCAGGTGCACAACTCGTCACCAGACCAGGTGTACAACTTGTCACCAGGCCAGGTATACAACCCGTCCCCAGGCCAGATGTATAACCCGTCCTAAGGCCGGGTGTACATACCGTCCCCAGGCCAGACGTACAATCCGTCCCCAGGCCAGGTGTGCAACCCGTCCCCAGGCCAGGTGTACAATCCGTCCGCAGGCCAGGTGTACATCCCGTCCTCGGGCCAGGTGTTCAACCTGTCCCAAGGCCAGGTATACATCCCGTCTTCAGGCCAGGTGTACTACCCGTCCCTAGGCCAGGTGTACAACCTGTCCCAAGGCCAGGTGTACAACCCGTCTTCAGGTCAGATGTACACCCGTCCCTAGGCCAGGTGTACAACCCATCACCAGGCCAGGTGCACAACTCGTCACCAGGCCAGGTGTACAGCCCGTCCCCAGGCCAGGTGTACAACCCGTCCCTTGGCCAGGTGTACAACTCGTCACCAGGCTAAGTGTACAACTCGTCACCAGCCAAGGTGTACAACCCGTCCCCAGGCCAGGTGTACAACCCGTCCCCAGGCCAGGTATACAACATGTCCCCAGGCCAAGTGTACAACCCGTTCCCAGGCCAGGTGTACAACCCGTCCCCAGGCCAGATGTACAACCCATCCCCAGGAAAGGTGTACAACCTGTCCCCAGGCCATGTGTGCAGCCCGTCCCCAGGTCAGATGTACAACTCATCCCCAGGCCAGATGTACAACCCGTCCCCAGGCCAGATGTTCAACCCGTCCCCAGGCCAGGTGTACAGCCTGTCACCAAGCCAAGTGTACAACCCGTCCCCAGGCCAGGTGAACAACCCGTCCCTTGGCCAGGAGTACAACCCGTCCCCAGGCCAGGTGTACAACTCGTCACCAGACCAGGTGTACAACTTGTCACCAGGCCAGGTGTACAACACGTCTCCAGGCAAGTTGTACAACCTGTCACCTGGTCAGGTGTACAACTCGTCACCAGGCCATGTGTACAACCCGTTACCAGGCCAGGTGTACAACTCGTCACCAGGCCAGGTGTACAACTCGTCTCCAGGCCTGGTGTACAACCCATCACTAGGCCAGGTGTACATCCCGTTACTAGTTCAGGTGTAAAACTCGTCACCGGGACAGGTGTACAACTCGTCACCAAGCCAGGTGGACAACCCGTCACCAGGCTAGGTGAACAACTCGTCCCGAGGCCAGGTGTACAACGCATCACCAGGGCAGGTGCACAACTCGTCAACAGATCAGGTGTACAACTCGTCTCCAGGCCAGGTGTATAACCTTTCACCTGGCCAGGTGTACAACTCATCACCAGGCCAGATGTACAACTCGTCACCAGGCCAGGTGTACAACCCGTCACTAGTTCAGGTGTAAAGCTCGTCACCGGGACAGTTGTACAACTCGTCACCAGTCCAGGTGTACAACCCATCACCAGGCTAGGTGAACAACTCGTCCCCAGGCCAGGTGTACAACCCATCACCAGGGCAGGTGCACAACTCGTCACCAGACCAGGTGTACAACTTGCCACCAGGCCAGGTGTACAACCCGTCCCCAGGCCAGATGTATAACCCGTCCTCAGGCCAGGTGTACAAACCGTCCCCAGGCCAGACGTACAACCCGTCCCCAGGCCAGGTGTGCAACCCGTCCCCAGGCCAGGTGTACAGTCTGTCCCTAGGCCATGTGTACATCCTGTCCTCAGGCCAGGCGTACAACCCGTCCCCAGGCCATGTGTATATCCCGTCCTATGGCCAGACGCACAACCCGTCCCCAGGCCAGGTGTGCAACCAGTCCCCAGGCCAGGTGTACAATCCGTCCGCATGCCAGGTGTACATCCCATCCTCAGGCCAGGTGTACAACCTGTCCCAAGGCCAGGTGTACATCCCGTCTTCAGGCCAGGTGTACTTCCCGTCCCTAGGCCAGGTGTACAACCTGTCCCAAGGCCAGGTGTACAACTTGTCACCAGGATAGGTGTACAACCCGTCTTCAGGCCAGATGTACAACCCGTCCCTAGGCCAGGTGTACAACCTGCCCAAGGCCAGGTGTACATCCCGGCCTCAGGCCAGGTGTACAAGCCGTCTCCAGGCAAGGTGTACAAACCGTCCCCAGGCCAGGTGTACATCTCGTCACCAGGCCAGGTGTACAACCCGTCACCTTGCCAGGTGTACATCTCGTCACCAGGCCAGGTGTACAACCCATCACCAGGCCAGGTGTACAACCCGTCACCTGGCCAGGTGTATATCTCGTCACCAGGCCAGTTGTACAACCCGTCACCAGGCCAGGTGTACATCTCGTCACCAGGCCAGGTGCACAACCCGTCACCTGGCCAGGTGTACAACCCGTCACCTGGCCAGGTGTACAGCCCGTCACCTGGCCAGGTGTACAACCCGTCACCTGGCCAGTTGTACTACTCGTCTCCAGGACAGGTGTACAACCTGACACCTGGCCAGGTGTACAGCTCGTCACCAGGCCAGGTGTACAACTCGTCTCCAGGCCAGGTGTACAGCCCGTCACCAGGACAGGTGTACAACTCGTCTCCAGGCCAGGTGTACAGCCCGTCAGCAGGCCAGGTGTACAACTCGTCACCAGGCCAGGTGTACAACTCGTCTCCAGGCCAGGTGTACAACCCGTTATCAGGTCAGGTGTACAGTTCGTCACCAGGCAATGTGTACAATTCGTCTCAAGGTCAGGTGTACAACTCGTCTCCAGGCCAGGTGTACAACTCGTCACCAGGCCAGGTGTACAACCCGTTACCAGTTCAGGTGTACAACTCTTCACTAGGCCAGGTGTACAACTCGTCTCCAGGCCAGGTGTACAACTCGTCACCAGGCCAGGTGTACAACCCGTCACCAGTTCAGGTGTACAACCCATCACCAGGCCAGGTGCACAACTCGTCACCAGGCTAGGTGTACAACTCGTCACCAGGCCAGGTGTACAACCCGTCCCCAGGCCAGGTGTACAGCCCGTCCCCAGGCCAGGTGTCCAACCCGTCCCTTGGCCAGGTGTACAACTCGTCACCATGCTAAGTGTACAACTCATCACCAGGCAAGGTGTACAACCCGTCCCCAGGCCAGGTGTACAACCCGTCCCTTGGCGAGGTGTACAACCCGTCCCCAGGCCAGGTATACAACATGTCCCCAGGCCAAGTGTACAACCCGTTCCCAGGCCAGGTGTACAACCCGTCCCCAGGCCAGATGTAAAACCCATCCCCAGGCCAGGTGTACAACCCGTCCCCAGGCCAGGTGTACAACCTGTCACCAAGCCAAGTGTACAACCCATCCCCAGGCCAGGTGAACAACCCGTCCCTTGGCCAGGAGTACAACCCGTCCCCAGGCCAGGTGTACAACTCGTCACCAGGCCAGGTGTACAACTTGTCACCAGGCCAGGTGTACAACACGTCTCCAGGCCAGTTGTACAACCTGTCACCTGGCCAGGTGTACAACTCGTCACCAAGCCATGTGTACAACTCGTCTCCAGGCCAGGTGTACAACCCGTTACCAGGCCAGGTGTACAACTCGTCACCAGGCCAGGTGTACAACTCGTCTCCAGGCCTATTGTACAACCCATCACCAGGCCAGGTGTACATCCCGTTACTAGTTCAGGTGTAAAACTCGTCATCGGGACAGGTGTACAACTCGTCACCAGGCCAGGTGTACAACCCGTCACCAGGCTAGGTGAACTACTCGTCCCGAGGCCAGGTGTACAACCCATCACCAGGGCAGGTGCACAACTCGTCAACAGATCAGGTGTACAACTCGTCTCCAGGCCAGGTGTATAACCTTTCACCTGGCCAGGTGTACAACTCATCACCAGTCCAGATGTACAACTCGTCACCAGGCCAGGTGTACAACCCGTCACTAGTTCAGGTGTGTAAAACTCGTCACCGGGACAGGTGTACAACTCGTCACCAGGCCAGGTGTACAACACGTCTCCAGGCCAGTTGTACAACCTGTCACCTGGCCAGGTGTACAACTCGTCACCAGGCCATGTGTACAACTCGTCTCCAGGCCAGGTGTACAACCCGTTACCTGGCCAGGTGTACAACTCGTCACCAGGCCAGGTGTACAACTCGTCTCCAGGCCAGGTGTACAACCCATCACCAGGCCAGGTGTACATCCCGTTACTAGTTCAGGTGTAAACTCGTCACCGGGACAGGTGTACAACTCGTCACCAGGCCAGGTGTAGAACCCGTCACCAGGCAAGGTGAACAACACGTCCCGAGGCCAGGTGTACAACCCATCACCAGGGCAGGTGCACAACTCTTCACCAGGCCAGGTGTACAACCCGTCACTAGTTCAGGTGTAAAACTCGTCACCGGGACATGTGTACAACTCGTCACCAGGCCAGGTGTACAACCCGTCACCAGGCTAGGTGAACAACTCGTCCCGAGGCCAGGTGTACAACCATCACCAGGGCAGGTGCACAACTCGTCACCCGACCAGGTGTACAACTTGCCACCAGGCCAGGTGTACAACCCGTCCCCCCAGGCCAGACATACCGTCCCCAGGCCAGACGTACCGTCCCCAGGCCAGGTGTGCAACCCGTCCCCAGGCCAGGTGTACAATCTGTCCCTAGGTCATGTGTACATCCTGTCCTCAGGCCAGGTGTACAACCCGTCCCCAGGCCAGGTGTATATCCCGTCCTTAGGCCAGACGTACAACCCGTCCCCAGGCCAGGTGTGCAACGCGTCCCCAGGCCAGGTGTACAATCCGTCCGCAGGCCAGGTGTACATCCCTTCCTCAGGCCAGGTGTACAACCTGTCCCAAAGCCAGGTGTACATCCCGTCTTCAGGCCAGGTGTACTACCCGTCCCTAGGCCAGGTGTACAACCTGTCCCAAGGCCAGGTGTACAACTTGTCACCAGGCCAGGTGTACAACCCGTCTTCAGGCCAGATGTACAACCCGTCCCTAGGCCAGGTGTACAACCTGCCCAAGGCCAGGTGTACATCCCGCCTCAGGCCAGGTGTACAAGCCGTCTCCAGGCAAGGTGTACAAACCGTCCCCAGGCCAGGTGTACATCTCGTCACCAGGCCAGCTGTACAACCCGTCACCTGGCCAGGTGTACATCTCGTCACCAGGCCAGGTGTACAACCCATCACCAGGCCAGGTGTACACTCGTCACCAGGCCAGGTGTACAACTCGTCTCCAGGCCAGGTGTACAACCCGTCACCTGGCCAGGTGTACAACCCGTCACCTGGCCAGGTGTACAACTCGTCTCCAGGCCAGGTGTACAACCCGTCCCCAGGCCAGGTGTACATCTCGTCACCAGGCCAGGTGTACAACCCATCACCAGGCCAGGTGTACACTCGTCACCAGGCCAGGTGTACAACCCGTCACCTGGCCAGGTGTACAACTCGTCACCAGGCCAGGTGTACAACTCGTCTCCAGGCCAGGTGTACAACCCAT
>WNGS01001628.1:0-20000 GCA_020271785.1 Procambarus virginalis
ACAACTGTTTTGCCTAGCCGGAAACATGCTCAACCCAACCTAACCCACTTAACCCACCAAGGCCGAGGTATGGAAAACTCCAATATTTCGTTGCTTTAATATATTTCCTAATATGGCCGCATTTGCAACGGTTTGGCCGAGAACGTTGAAAAAGCGACGTAGTAATTGAGTGGACAGGTCAATACTGTCCATCTCAAGTCAATACCTGACGGAGATGGTCTGATGACCCATAGACGAGAGAGTGAAGCGGGTGGAGGGAGAGAATGGGAGGGGGGTAGGGCCCCCCCCTCCCCACCTACACCCACCTACACCTGGAGGCGAAGGCACCATTGTAACACCCACCTGGCCCCCCCCTGGTAGTGCCAACCCCCGCTATATAAACAGGGGGGTAAGTTTTTCATTTGTTGCTAGTTACCATAACTAGTCGTCACTAGTAACTAGAATTGCTATTACTATTATCTTTAATGACGTGAACGACGGAATAACTGTCCCATATTTACTTTGTTATAGTGGGTGGTAACTGTGTGTTTGTTATAGTGGGGGTTGTAACTAAAGTAACAACCGTAACTCTACTTAGTTACGGTTGAGTCCTACAGTGTTAGTTCCATGTGGCCAGGGCCATGTGGCCAGGGCCATGTGGCCAGGGCCATGTGGCCAGGGCCATGTGGCCAGGGCCATGTGCCCAGGGCCATGTGGCCAGGGCCATGTGGCCACGGCCATGTGGCTTTACTATATGGCCAAAAGTGGTACTACGGGCCATATCACACCTTGCATATTTATCTTTTACTAAACCTTGCAATAAGTCATGGCAAAAACTGGCATTAACTGGTCGGTAAGGCGACTGTCTTGCAGGACCGGTGTTCGATTCCCGATGGTCCAGAGGGTTAAGCATCGTTCCTTCACTCTATTTTAATATCCCAGCTCTGTGTCCTGTCCTCATGTCCCCTCCTAGTGCTCCATAGTCACACTGGCTTATCACTTTCAACTTATAATTTTCTTCAATCCTTCCCAAATATCAGCGAAATATACAAGGCTGACGACCTTTGCATTCAGCTCCGAGAAGCAGAGTGGCAAAGTTGATGCATTCAATTGTTGCGTTCATGCAAAGTCTACAGCTTTCAAAAGGCAGAGAAAAGAATGTGGGTATTACGAGTCCATCCCTGGGAATCTGGCCCCATACCTGCTGGCTTACAAATCCAACACCTTTTGAAAACAAGTTTCCTACTCTGGTGGAATGCCACCTTAGAGCTGAGGAACGTGGTTCGTATACGATGTCCAAATGCTCGAACGTACATGTACAGGAGAGATCAGAGGCAAGATTCACGAAGCAGTTACGCAAGTATTTACGAACCTGTACATCTTTTCCTCAATCTTTGACGGCTTTGGTTACATTTATTAAACAGTTTACAAGAATGAAAACTTCAAAATCAACTGTTGTTATTGTTATAAACAGCCTCCTGGTCCTTCGGAGCTCATTAACTGTTTAATAATTCTAAAGAAAGCCGCCAAAAATTGAGGAAAGGTGTACACGTTCGTAAGTGCTTGCGTAACTACTTCGTGAATCTGGCTAAATATTGTTCAGACTTTGAATATATATATACAAAATCTTTAATTGTCCAAAAGACACTGGACAGTTAAACTGCATTATTGAACTTGAAATTAATAATTTAACTAATAAAAGGACATGAATCGCCTACAGCATTTGAGGGTTCAGTAGTTCACTGTGTACTGTAGCAGCTCTCTAACACTGTGTGGTGAAGCAGCTCTCTAACACTGTGTACTGTAGCAGCTCTCTAACACTGTGTGGTGAAGCAGCTCTCTAACACTGTGTGGTGAAGCAGCTCTCTAACACTGTGTACTGTAGCAGCTCTCTAACACTGTGTGGTGAAGCAGCTCTCTACCACTGTGTACTGTAGCAGCTCTCTAACACTGTGTGGTGTAGCAGCTCTCTAACACTGTGTGGTGAAGCAGCTCTCTACCACTGTGTACTGTAGCAGCTCTCTAACACTGTGTGGTGAAGCAGCTCTCTACCACTGTGTACTGTAGCAGCTCTCTAACACTGTGTACTGTAGCAGCTCTCTAACACTGTGTACTGTAGCAGCTCTCTAACACTGTGTGGTGAAGCAGCTCTCTAACACTGTGTGGTGTAGCAGCTCTCTAACACAGTGTACTGTAGCAGCTCTCTAACACTGTGTGGTGAAGCAGCTCTCTAACACTGTGTGGTGTAGCAGCTCTCTAACACTGTCTGGTGTAGCAGCTCTCTAACACTGTGTGGTGTAGCAGCTCTCTAACACTGTCTGGTGTAGCAGCTCTCTAACACTGTGTACTGTAGCAGCTCTCTAACACTGTGTGGTGAAGCAGCTCTCTAACACTGTGTGGTGTAGCAGCTCTCTAACACTGTGTACTGTAGCAGCTCTCTAACACTGTGTGGTGAAGCAGCTCTCTAACACTGTGTACTGTAGCAGCTCTCTAACACTGTGTGGTGAAGCAGCTCTCTACCACTGTGTACTGTAGCAGCTCTCTAACACTGTGTGGTGAAGCAGCTCTCTAACACTGTGTGGTGTAGCAGCTCTCTAACACTGTGTACTGTAGCAGCTCTCTAACACTGTGTGGTGAAGCAGCTCTCTAACACTGTGTACTGTAGCAGCTCTCTAACACTGTGTGGTGAAGCAGCTCTCTAACACTGTGTGGTGAAGCAGCTCTCTACCACTGTGTGGTGAAGCAGCTCTCTAACACTGTGTGGTGAAGCAGCTCTCTACCACTGTGTACTGTAGCAGCTCTCTAACACTGTGTGGTGAAGCAGCTCTCTAACACTGTGTGGTGTAGCAGCTCTCTAACACTGTGTACTGTAGCAGCTCTCTAACACTGTGTGGTGAAGCAGCTCTCTAACACTGTGTGGTGTAGCAGCTCTCTAACACTGTGTACTGTAGCAGCTCTCTAACACTGTGTGGTGAAGCAGCTCTCTAACACTATGTACTGTAGCAGCTCTCTAACACTGTGTACTGTAGCAGCTCTCTAACACTGTGTACTGTAGCAGCTCTCTAACACTGTGTGGTGAAGCAGCTCTCTAACACTGTGTGGTGTAGCAGCTCTCTAACACTGTGTACTGTAGCAGCTCTCTAACACTGTGTACTGTAGCAGCTCTCTAACACTGTGTACTGTAGCAGCTCTCTAACACTGTGTACTGTAGCAGCTCTCTAACACTGTGTGGTGAAGCAGCTCTCTAACACTGTGTACTGTAGCAGCTCTCTAACACTGTGTGGTGTAGCAGCTCTCTAACACTGAGTGGTGTAGCTGCTCTCTAACACTGTGTACTGTAGCAGCTCTCTAACACTGTGTGATGTAGCAGCTCTCTAACACTGTGTGGTGAAGCAGCTCTCTAACACTGTGTGGTGTAGCAGCTCTCTAACACTGTGTGGTGTAGCAGCTCTCTAACACTGTGTACTGTAGCAGCTCTCTAACACTGTGTGATGTAGCAGCTCTCTAACACTGTGTGGTGTAGCAGCTCTCTAACACTGTGTGGTGAAGCAGCTCTCTAAAACTGTGTACTGTAGCAGCTCTCTAACACTGTGTGGTGAAGCATCTCTCTAACACTGTGCGGTGAAGCAGCTCTCTAACACTGTGTGATGTAGCAGCTCTCTAACACTGTGTGGTGTAGCAGCTCTCTAACACTGTGTGATGTAGCAGCTCTCTAACACTGTGTGGTGTAGCAGCTCTCTAACACTGTGTGGTGTAGCAGCTCTCTAACACTGTGTACTGTAGCAGCTCTCTAACACTGTGTACTGTAGCAGCTCTCTAACACTGTGTACTGTAGCAGCTCTCTAACACTGTGTATGTACTGTAGCAGCTCTCTAACACTGTGTACTGTAGCAGCTCTCTAACACTGTGTGGTGAATCAGCTCTCTAACACTGTGTGGTGAAGCAGCTCTCTAACGCTGTGTACTGTAGCAGCTCTCTAACACTGTGTACTGTAGCAGCTCTCTAACACTGTGTATGTGTTGTAGCAGCTCTCTAACACTGTGTACTGTAGCAGCTCTCTAACACTGTGTGGTGAAGCAGCTCTCTAAAACTGTGTACTGTAGCAGCTCTCTAACACTGTGTACTGTAGCAGCTCTCTAACACTGTGTACTGTAGCAGCTCTCTAACACTGTGTACTGTAGCAGCTCTCTAACACTGTATACTGTAGCAGCTCTCTAACACTGTGTACTGTAGCAGCTCTCTAACACTGTGTACTGTAGCAGCTCTCTAACACTGTGTGGTGAAGCAGCTCTCTAACACTGTGTGGTGAAGCAGCTCTCTAACACTGTGTACTGTAGCAGCTCTCTAACACTGTGTACTGTAGCAGCTCTCTAACACTGTGTACTGTAGCAGCTCTCTAACACTGTGTACTGTAGCAGCTCTCTAACACTGTGTACTGTAGCAGCTCTCTAACACTGTGTACTGTAGCAGCTCTCTAACACTGTGTACTGTAGCAGCTCTCTAACACTGTGTACTGTAGCAGCTCTCTAACACTGTGTACTGTAGCAGCTCTCTAACACTGTGTACTGTAGCAGCTCTCTAACACTGTGTACTGTAGCAGCTCTCTAACACTGTGTACTGTAGCAGCTCTCTAACACTGTGTACTGTAGCAGCTCTCTAACACTGTGTACTGTAGCAGCTCTCTAACACTGTGTACTGTAGCAGCTCTCTAACACTGTGTACTGTAGCAGCTCTCTAACACTGTATGATGTAGCAGCTCTCTAACACTGTGTACTGTAGCAGCTCTCTAACACTGTGTGGTGTAGCAGCTCTCTAACACTGTGTGATGTAGCAGCTCTCTAACACTGTGTACTGTAGCAGCTCTCTAACACTGTGTACTGTAGCAGCTCTCTAACACTGTGTGATGTAGCAGCTCTCTAACACTGTGTGATGTAGCAGCTCTCTAACACTGTGTGGTGTAGCAGCTCTCTAACACTGTGTACTGTAGCAGCTCTCTAACACTGTGTACTGTAGCAGCTCTCTAACACTGTGTACTGTAGCAGCTCTCTAACACTGTGTACTGTAGCAGCTCTCTAACACTGTGTACTGTAGCAGCTCTCTAACACTGTGTGTACTGTAGCAGCTCTCTAACACTGTGTACTGTAGCAGCTCTCTAACACTGTGTACTGTAGCAGCTCTCTAACACTGTGTACTGTAGCAGCTCTCTAACACTGTGTACTGTAGCAGCTCTCTAACACTGTGTACTGTAGCAGCTCTCTAACACTGTGTACTGTAGCAGCTCTCTAACACTGTGTACTGTAGCAGCTCTCTAACACTGTATACTGTAGCAGCTCTCTAACACTGTGTACTGTAGCAGCTCTCTAACACTGTGTACTGTAGCAGCTCTCTAACACTGTGTACTGTAGCAGCTCTCTAACACTGTCTGTGTACTGTAGCAGCTCTCTAACACTGTGTACTGTAGCAGCTCTCTAACACTGTGTACTGTAGCAGCTCTCTAACACTGTGTACTGTAGCAGCTCTCTAACACTGTCTGTGTACTGTAGCAGCTCTCTAACACTGTGTACTGTAGCAGCTCTCTAACACTGTGTGGTGTAGCAGCTCTCTAACACTGTGTACTGTAGCAGCTCTCTAACACTGTGTACTGTAGCAGCTCTCTAACACTGTGTACTGTAGCAGCTCTCTAACACTGTGTACTGTAGCAGCTCTCTAACACTGTGTACTGTAGCAGCTCTCTAACACTGTGTACTGTAGCAGCTCTCTAACACTGTGTACTGTAGCAGCTCTCTAACACTGTGTACTGTAGCAGCTCTCTAACACTGTGTGGTGAAGCAGCTCTCTAACACTGTGTACTGTAGCAGCTCTCTAACACTGTGTACTGTAGCAGCTCTCTAACACTGTGTACTGTAGCAGCTCTCTAACACTGTGTACTGTAGCAGCTCTCTAACACTGTGTACTGTAGCAGCTCTCTAACACTGTGTACTGTAGCAGCTCTCTAACACTGTGTACTGTAGCAGCTCTCTAACACTGTGTACTGTAGCAGCTCTCTAACACTGTGTACTGTAGCAGCTCTCTAACACTGCGTACTGTAGCAGCTCTCTAACACTGTGTACTGTAGCAGCTCTCTAACACTGTCTGTGTAGGACAGTCGAATATGCATGTATCTCGTTATCATTTACATAAATGTAAGGTAACTTGAACGGTGTCCACACCACCAGGGGTGGTAGATGGTGCCTCTGTACCAACAGGGGTGGTAGATGGTGCCTCTGTACCAACAGGGGGTGGTAGATGGTGCCTCTGTACCAACAGGGGTGGTAGATGGTGCCTCTGTACCAACAGGGGTGGTAGATGGTGCCTCTGTACCACCAGGGGTGGTAGATGGTGCCTCTGTACCACCAGGGGTGGTAGATGGTGCCTCTGTACCAACAGGGGTGGTAGATGGTGCCTCTGTACCACCAGGGGTGGTAGATGGTGCCTCTGTACCACCAGGGGTGGTAGATGGTGCCTCTGTACCAACAGGGGTGGTAGATGGTGCCTCTGTACCAACAGGGGTGGTAGATGGTGCCTCTGTACCACCAGGGGTGGTAGATGGTGCCTCTGTACCAACAGGGGTGGTAGATGGTGCCTCTGTACCAACAGGGGTGGTAGATGGTGCCTCTGTACCAACAGGGGTGGTAGATGGTGCCTCTGTACCAACAGGGGTGGTAGATGGTGCCTCTGTACCACCAGGGGTGGTAGATGGTGCCTCTGTACCAACAGGGGTGGTAGATGGTGCCTCTGTACCAACAGGGGTGGTAGATGGTGCCTCTGTACCACAGGGGTGGTAGATGGTGCCTCTGTACCAACAGAGGGTGGTAGATGGTGCCTCTGTACCAACAGGGGTGGTAGATGGTGCCTCTGTACCAACAGGGGTGGTAGATGGTGCCTCTGTACCAACAGGGGTGGTAGATGGTGCCTCTGTACCAACAGGGGTGGTAGATGGTGCCTCTGTACCAACAGGGGTGGTAGATGGTGCCTCTGTACCAACAGGGGTGGTAGATGGTGCCTCTGTACCACAGGGGTGGTAGATGGTGCCTCTGTACCACCAGGGGTGGTAGATGGTGCCTCTGTACCACCAGGGGTGGTAGATGGTGCCTCTGTACCAACAGGGGTGGTAGATGGTGCCTCTGTACCAACAGGGGTGTAGATGGTGCCTCTGTACCAACAGGGGTGGTAGATGGTGCCTCTGTACCAACAGGGGTGGTAGATGGTGCCTCTGTACCAACAGGGGTGGTAGATGGTGCCTCTGTACCAACAGGGGTGGTAGATGGTGCCTCTGTACCAACAGGGGTGGTAGATGGTGCCTCTGTACCAACAGGGGTGGTAGATGGTGCCTCTGTACCAACAGGGGTGGTAGATGGTGCCTCTGTACCAACAGGGGTGGTAGATGGTGCCTCTGTACCACCAGGGGTGGTAGATGGTGCCTCTGTACCACCAGGGGTGGTAGATGGTGCCTCTGTACCACCAGGGGTGGTAGATGGTGCCTCTGTACCAACAGGGGTGGTAGATGGTGCCTCTGTACCACCAGGGGTGGTAGATGGTGCCTCTGTACCAACAGGGGTGGTAGATGGTGCCTCTGTACCAACAGGGGTGGTAGATGGTGCCTCTGTACCAACAGGGGTGGTAGATGGTGCCTCTGTACCAACAGGGGTGGTAGATGGTGCCTCTGTACCAACAGGGTACCATTTAGGGAGCCGGTCGGCCGAGCGGTCAGCACACTGGACTTGTGATCCTGTGGTCCTGGGTTCGATCCCAGGCGCCGGCGAAAACAATGGGCAGAGTTTCTTTCACCCTATGCCCCTGTTACCTAGCAGTAAAATAGGTACCTGGGTGTTAGTCAGCTGTCACGGGCTGCTTCCTGGGGGTGGAGGCCTGGTCGAGGACCGGGCCGCGGGGACACTAAAAAAAAAAGAGCCCCGAAATCATCTCAAGATAACCAAGATAAGAGGGTTGTAAAGCAAGTCTTTATCCTAACAATATCATATCTATCTTATTCTAACCTTATCTAGAGTATCGCAACTTATCTAACTTNGGCGTTGTAATGATCAGCTGTCACCAGGTAGGGACGCCGCCCCTCACCTGCTTGAGGGCGTCTCCCCTACCCCCCCCCCCCTCTTGGCCCCCTCTCCCCTCTTACCCCCCCCCCCCCCCCTTCGTCCACCCCTCACCCTTGTCTTCCCCCTTCCCTTCTTCCATGACCTCTACAGGCTCTTCTCTCCCTCTCCTAAATCTGTTCCCTTTCCACAGACCTCTACCCATATTTCCATTCCACCCACCCTCCCATCTTCCCTCCTCTGGCTCCTATTCTCCCTCTACGTCCCTCCTATTCTATCCCTTGCTCCCTCACCCACGAATAATCCCCCTCCCCCCTTTACCTTTCCCAGCCTCCCCCTTCCTTCCCTCCCACGCCCGTATATGGGGACACGCGGCAACATGTGTGTCTCAACACGTGCGCTAACATCTGCCCCCCGGGCTGCACGTGCGGTATCTGTACATCATCGCCCACACCCCCTGCGCCCCCCCCCACCCCTTACACCCCTCATCCCTTACACCCCCTTAAATATTTCCCGAAATACCACCACCCTCTTGTGTATATCTTAGTCTCTCTCTCTCTCTCTCTCTCTCTCTCTCTCTCTCTCTCTCTCTCTCTCTGAGTACTCACCTAGTTGTACACACCTAGCTGTGCTTGCGGTGTTGAGCTTCGACTCTTTGGTCCCGCCTCTCAACTGTCAATCAACTGGTGTACAGGTTCCTGAGCCTACTGGGCTCTATCATATCTACATTTGAAACTGTGTATGGAGTCAGCCTCCACCACATCACTGCCTAATGCATTCCATCCGTTAACTACTCTGACACTGAAAAGTTCTTTCTAACGTCCCTGTGGCTCATTTGGGTACTCAGTTTCCACCTGTGTCACCTAGTTCGCGTACCACCAGTGTTGAATAGATTGTCTTTGTCCATCCTTTCAATACTCTGAAAATCTGTAGGTGGTGATCATGTCTCCCCTTACTCTTCCGTCTTCCAGGGACGGGAGGTTTAGCTACCGTAGCCTGTCCTCGTAACTCATACCTCTCAGTTCCGGGACGAGCCTTGGTGGCATACCTCTGAATCTTCTCTAACTTGTCTTGTGTTTAATTAGGTATAGACTCTAGGCTGGAGCTACATACTCCAGTATTGGTCTGACATAGGTGGTATAGAAGGTCCTGGACGATTCCTTACACTAGTTTCTAGGTGTGTGAGTGTGTGAGGGACCTATGGGTGACTGATGGTGTACTCACATAATAGGGACGAACGTACACCTCCTGAGTAGTACACTGTACTACTCAGACGCACTGTACAACATGTCTATCAAACCGGCTGCTACACTGTATCTCTATAACAACAACAACAACAACAATAACAACAACAACAACAACAACAACAACAACAACAATAATAATAATAATCATAATAATAATAATAATAATAATAATAATAATAATAATAATAATAGTAATATTAATAATAATAATAACAATAACAAGAGCCGCAACAACCCACCAATAATCATAACGCCACAGTAGCGACATCTGTCCACTGGTGGCGGAAGCTTCACCTGCCCTCCCGCCACCAGATGTCACTACAAGCACACACTCCCGGCACTTCAACTCGCTCTCAAACACCACAAATTCCACTTTTAATCCCTCCTAAATCCTACTTTTAGTCGACTAATCTGCGAAATTCGCCAACAGCCAACTGCTCGGAGGGGGGGGGGGTGGCTGGGGTTATTTCTGTCTCACTATGCTATGTTGGGGGTGCCTCCGCCCCCTCCCCCCCCCCGCGTAGTTGGGGACAGGAGGCCTATTATAGGCCTCCCCAGATCCTACTATGTCCATAGGAAGCAACCCCGCAAACAGTTGATTAACTCTAAGGCACCTATTCACTGCTAGGTGAACAGAAGCATCAGGTGTGAGGTCCATCTTTGGCCTTCCCCTTGAATTAAACCCCTCCCCCCCCCGCCACAAGTTACAACAGCTGCTCATCAATCCAAGGGGTATCAACTTATTACCAGGTGAACAGAGGCATCAGGAACCAGAACACGCGCCTAAACGTCTTGCCCCTGACCGGGAATGGAACCCAGGACCACTGAATCGAGAACTTGAGGCTTTGTTTATTAACTCCTCATTTCTCTTGATGTCCGTTTTTCCGTTTTCTCCGGCGATGCGTTCCATTTTCTTCCCTTAACAACCGGATATTGGGGGACTACCGTATCCGGCTCTCAACCACCGCTAACTACCCGAACCGGATTCTCAAAGATGAGAACGGTAAGGGCTCCCCTTAACGTCAAGGCGGAGCCCTTAGTGTTAGGGGTTAAGGGAAGTAGCTACATAGGCAGGGAAGTTGATAATTAGGCAGGGAAGTAGCTATATAGGCAGGGAAGTATCGACGTAGGCAGGGAAGTATCTATGTAGGCAGGAAGTATCTACGTAGGCAGGGAAGGATCTATGAAGGCAGGGAAGTAGATATGTAGGCAGGGAAGTAGTTATGTAGGCAGGGAAGTATCTACGTAGGCAGGGAAGTAGTTATGTAGGCAGGGAAGTAGTTATGTAGGCAGGGAAGTAGTTATGTAGGCAGGGAAGTGGTTATGTAGGCAGGGAAGTAGTTATGTAGGCAGGGAAGTAGTTATGTAGGCAGGGAAGTAGTTCTGTAGGCAGGGAAGTAGTTATGTAGGCAGGGAAGTAGTTATGTAGGCAGGGAAGTAGTTATGTAGGCAGGGAAGTAGTTATGTAGGCAGGGAAGTAGTTATGTAGGCAGGGAAGTGGTTATGTAGGCAGGGAAGTAGTTATGTAGGCAGGGAAGTAGTTATGTAGGCAGGGAAGTGGTTATGTAGGCAGGGAATTGGTTATGTAGGCAGGGAAGTAGTTATGTAGGCAGGGAAGTAGTTATGTAGGCAGGGAAGTAGTTATGTAGGCAGGGAAGTAGTTATGTAGGCAGGAAAGTGGTTATGTAGGCAGGGAAGTGGTTATGTAGGCAGGGAAGTAGTTATGTAGGCAGGGAAGTAGTTATGTAGGCAGGGAAGTAGTTATGTAGGCAGGGAAGTAGTTATGTAGGCAGGGAAGTGGTTATGTAGGCAGGGAAGTGGTTATGTAGGCAGGGAAGTAGTTATGTAGGCAGGGAAGTAGTTATGTAGGCAGGGAAGTAGCTTTGTAGGAAGGGAAGTAGCTATATAGGCAGGGAAGTAGTTATGTAAGCAGGGAAGTAGCTTTGTTGGTAGGGAAGTAGCTTTGTAGGTTGGGAAGTAGTTATGTAGGCAGGGAAGTGGATATGTAGGCAGGGAAGTTGATATGTCGGCAGGGAAGTATTTAAGTAGGCAGGGAAGTAGTTATGTAAGCAGGGAAGTAGCTTTGTAGGCAGAGAAATACCTTTGTAGGCAGGGAAGTAGCTTTGCATGGCAAAGAAGTAGCTTGTAGGCAGGGAAGTAGTTATGTAGGCAGGGAAGTAGCTTTGTAGGCAGGGAAGTAGTTATGTAGGCAGGGAAGTAGCTTTGTAGGCAGGGAAGTAGTTATGTAGGCAGGGAAGTAGCTTTGTAGGCAGGTAAGTAGTTATGTAGGCAGGAAGTAGTTATGTAAGCAGGGAAGTAGCTTTGTTGGTAGGGAAGTAGCTTTGTAGGTTGGGAAGTAGTTATGTAGGCAGGGAAGTAGCTTTGTAGGCAGGGAAGTAGTTATGTAGGTAGGGAAGTAGCTTTGTAGGCAGGGAAGTAGCTTTGTAGGCAGGTAAGTAGTTATGTAGGCAGGGAAGTAGTTATGTAAGCAGGGAAGTAGCTTTGTAGGCAGGGAAGTAGCTTTGTAGGGCAAAGAAGTAGCTTGTAGGCAGGGAAGTAGTTATGTAGGCAGGGAAGTAGCTTTGTAGGCAGGGAAGTAGTTATGTAGGCAGGGAAGTAGCTTTGTAGGCAGGGAAGTAGTTTTGTAGGCAGGGAATTAGCTTTGTTGGCAGGGAAGTAGCTTTGTAGGCAGGGAAATAGTTATGTAGGCAGGGAAGTAGCTTCGTAGGCAGGGAAGTAGTTATGTAGCAGGGAAGTAGCTTTGTAGGCAGGGAAGTAGCATTGCAGGCAGGGAAGTGGCTATGTAGGCAGGGAAGTAGTTATGTAGGCAGGGAAGTAGCTTTGTAGGCAGGGAAGTAGTTATGTAGGCAGGGAAGTAGCTTTGTAGGCAGGGAAGTAGCTTTGTAGGCAGGGAAGTAGCTTTGTAGGCAGGGAAGTAGTTATGTAGGCAGGGAAGTAGCTTTGTAGGCAGGGAAGTAGTTTTGTAGGCAGGGAATTAGCTTTGTTGGCAGGGAAGTAGCTTTGTAGGCAGGGAAGTAGTTATGTAGGCAGGGAAGTAGCTTCGTAGGCAGGGAAGTAGTTATGTAGCAGGGAAGTAGCTTTGTAGGCAGGGAAGTAGCATTGCAGGCAGGGAAGTGGCTATGTAGGCAGGGAAGTAGTTATGTAGGCAGGGAAGTAGCTTTGTAGGCAGGGAAGTAGTTATGTAGGCAGGGAAGTAGCTTTGTAGGCAGGGAAGTAGCTTTGTAGGCAGGGAAGTAGCTTTGTAGGCAGGGAAGTAGCTTTGTAGGCAGGGAAGTAGTTATGTAAGCAGGGAAGTAGTTATTTAGGCAGGGAAGTAGTTTTGTATGCAGGGAAGTAGTTATGCATGCAGGGAAGTAGTTTTGTAGGCAGGGAAGTAGCTTTGTATACAGGGAAGTAGTTTTGTAGGCAGGGAAGTACCTTTGTAGGGAGGGAAGTTGCTTTATATGCAGGGAAGTAGTTATGTAGGCAGAGAAGTAGCTTTGTAGGCAGGGAAGTAGCTTTGTAGGCAGGGAAGTGGCTATGTAGGCAGGGAAGTAGCTTTGTAGGCAGGGAAGTAGCTTTGTAGGCAGGGAAGTAGCTTTGTAGGCAGGGAAGTAGCTTTGTAGGCAGGGAAGTAGCTTTGTAGGCAGGGAAGTGGCTATGTAGCCAGGGAAGTAGATATGTAGGCAGGGAAGTAGTTATGCAGGCATGGAAGTAGTTATGTAGGCAGGGAAGTAGCTTTGTAGGCAGGGAAGTAGTTATGTAGGCAGGGAAGTAGCTTTGTAGGCAGGGAAGTAGTTATGTAGGCAGGGAAGTAGCTTTGTAGGCAGGGAAGTAGTTATGTCGGCAGGGAAGTAGTTATGTAGGCAGGAAAGTAGTTATGCAGGCAGAGAAGTAGCTTTGTAGGCAGGGAAGTAGCTTTGTAGGCAGGGAAGTAGCTTTGTAGGCAGAGAAGTAGCTTTGTAAGCAGGAAAGTAGCTTTGTAGGCAGGGAAGTAGCTTTGTAGGCAGGGAAGTAGATATGTAGGCAGGGAAGTAGTTATGCAGGCATGGAAGTAGTTATGTAGGCAGGGAAGTAGCTTTGTAGGCAGGGAAGTGGCTATGTAGGCAGGGAAGTAGTTATGCAGGCAGGGAAGTAGTTATGTAGACAGGGAAGTAGCTTTGTATGCAGGGAAGTAGTTTTGTAGGCAGGAAGTACCTTTGTAGGCAGGGAAGTAGCTTTGTTTGCAGGGAAGTAGCTTTGTATGCAGAGAAGTAGCTTTGTAGGCAGGGAAGTAGCTTTGTAGGCAGGGAAGTAGCTTTGTAGGCAGGGAAGTAGCTTTGTATGCAGAGAAGTAGCTTTGTAGGCAGGGAAGTAGCTTTGTAGGCAGGGCAGTAGCTTTGTAGGCAGGGAAGTAGCTTTGTATGCAGAGAAGTATCTATGTAGGCAGGGAAGTAACTTTGTAGGCAGGGAAGTGGCTATGTAGGCAGGGAAGTAGTTATGTAGGCAGGGAAGTAGCTTTGTATGCAGGAAAGTAGTTATGTAGGCAGGGAAGTAGCTTTGTAGGCAGGGAATTAGCTTTGTAGGTAGGGAAGTAGCTTTGTAGGCAGGGAAGTAGCTTTGTAGGTAGGGAATTAGCTTTGTAGGCAGGGAAGTAGTTATGTAGGCAGGGAAGTAGCTTTGTAGGCAGGGAAGTATCTATGTAGGCAGGGAAGTAGCTTTGTAGGCAGGGAAGTAACTTTGTGGGCAGGGAAGTAGTTATGTAGGCAGAGAAATAGTTTTGTAGGGAGGGAAGTATCTATGTAGGCAGGGAAGTGGCTATGTAGGCAGAGAAGTAGTTATGTAGACAGGGAAGTAGTTATGCAGGCAGGGAAGTAGTTATGCAGGCAGGGAAGTAGTTATGCAGGCAGGGAAGTAGTTATGTAGGCCGGGAATTAGCTTTGTATGCAGGAAAGTAGTTATGTAGGCAGGGAAGTAGCTTTGTAGGCAGGGAAGTAGCTTTGTAGGCAGGGAAGTAGCTTTGTAGGCAGGGAAGTAGCTTTGTAGGCAGGGAATTAGCTTTGTAGGCAGGGAAGTAGCTTTGTAGGCAGGGAAGTAGTTATGTAGGCAGGGAAGTAGTTATGTAGGCAGGGAAGTAGTTATGTAGGCAGGGAAGTAGTTATGTAGGCAGGGAAGTAGTTATGTAGGCAGGGAAGTAGTTATGTAGGCAGGGAAGTAGTTATGTAGGCAGGTAGGCATAAAGTAGAGAGGGGAGCAGAAAGGGAGGTAATAGAATGAAGATCATCCTGTACTTCCGCCCACCTGGTCAAACCCACCCACCGCCCGCCTGGCCCGCCCACCTGGCCCGCCCGCCTGGCCCGCCCACCTGGTCAAACCCACCCACCGCCCGCCTGGCCCGCCCACCTGGCCCGCCCGCCTGGCCCGCCCACCTGGTCAAACCCACCCACCGCCCGCCTGGCCCGCCCAGTAAACCCGCCCACTTGGCCCACCCACCTGACCCGCCCACTTGTCCCGCCAACCTGGCCCTCCAAGCAGACCCGCCCACCTGGCTCCGCCCACTCTCACCTACTCATTCACCTACTCACCCACCTTCACCTCGCTCCATTCACCTGCCTCATTTATGAGGAAGATATACCTATTAAGTCCTCACTCACCCAAGGGGAACACGGCCCTCACCTTCATAAGGGGAACAGGTGAGGTATGTGGTCCCTCACCTGTGAGGAGCAGGTGAGGGATGTGGTCCCTCACCTGTGAGGAGCAGGTGAAGGATGAGGTCCCTCACCTGTGAGGAGCAGGTGAAGGATGAGGTCCCTCACCTGTGAGGAGCAGGTGAAGGATGAGGTCCCTCACCTGTGAGGAGCAGGTGAAGGATGAGGTCCCTCACCTGTGAGGAGCAGGTGAAGGATGAGGTCCCTCACCTGTGAGGAGCAGGTGAAGGATGAGGTCCCTCACCTGTGAGGAGCAGGTGAAGGATGAGGTCCATCACCTGTGAGCAGCAGGTGAAGGATGAGGTCCCTCACCTGTGAGGAGCAGGTGAAGGATGAGGTCCCTCACCTGTGAGAAGCAGGTGAAGGATGAGGTCCCTCACCTGTGAGGAGCAGGTGAAGGATGAGGTCCATCACCTGTGAGGAGCAGGTGAAGGATGAGGTCCCTCACCTGTGAGGAGCAGGAAGGAAGAAAGGGGGGGATGGGGTGGAGTCCTAGGGAGGGAAGGGCCGGCGGATCTCCGGCAAGTGAACTCGTTAACAAGTATTTCAGTTAGAAGAACCAGGAGGAGGAGTGTGGAGACCCGTGACGAGCCGGGTCCAAGCTGGGGCGGTCCTGGGCCCGTCCTCAAGCTGCACTCGTCCAAGCTGGGACCGTCCTGGGCCCGTCCTCAAGCTGCACTCGTCCAAGCTGGGGCCGTCCTGGGCCCGTCCTCAAGCTGTACTCGTCCAAGCTGGGGCCGTCCTGGGCCCGTCCTCAAGCTGTACTCGTCCAAGCTGGGGCGGTCCTGGGCCCGTCCTCAAGCTGTACTCGTCCAAGCTGGGACCGTCCTGGGCCCGTCCTCAAGCTGTACTCGTCCAAGCTGGGACCGTCCTGGGCCCGTCCTCAAGCTTTACTCGTCCAAGCTGGGACCGTCCTGGGCCCGTCCTCAAGCTGTACTCGTCCAAGCTGGGACCGTCCTGGGCCCGTCCTCAAGCTGTACTCGTCCAAGCTGGGGCCGACCTGGGCCCCGTCCTCAAGCTGCACTCGTCCAAGCTGGGGCCGACCTGGGCCCGTCCTCAAGCTGTACTCGTCCAAGCTGGGGCCGTCCTGGGCCCGTCCTCAAGCTGTACTCGTCCAAGCTGGGACCGTCCTGGGCCCGTCCTCAAGCTGCACTCGTCCAAGCTGGGACCGTCCTGGGCCCGTCCTCAAGCTGTACTCGTCCAAGCTGGGGCCGTCCTGGGCCCGTCCTCAAGCTGTACTCGTCCAAGCTGGGACCGTCCTGGGCCCGTCCTCAAGCTGTACTCGTCCAAGCTGGGGCCGTCCTGGGCCCGTCCTCAAGCTGTACTCGTCCAAGCTGGGGCCGACCTGGGCCCCGTCCTCAAGCTGCACTCGTCCAAGCTGGGGCCGACCTGGGCCCGTCCTCAAGCTGTACTCGTCCAAGCTGGGACCGTCCTGGGCCCGTCCTCAAGCTGTACTCGTCCAAGCTGGGACCGTCCTGGGCCCGTCCTCAAGCTGTACTCGTCCAAGCTGGGACGTCCTTTGCCCTTCCTCAAGCTGTACTCGTCCAAGCTGGGGCCGTCCTGGGCCCGTCCTCAAGCTGTACTCGTCCAAGCTGGGACCGTCCTGGGCCCGTCCTCAAGCTGTACTCGTCCAAGCTGGGACCGTCCTGGGCCCGTCCTCAAGCTGTACTCGTCCAAGCTGGGACCGTCCTGGGCCCGTCCTCAAGCTGCACTCGTCCAAGCTGGGGCCGACCTGGGCCCGTCCTCACGAGGAAAGGTCTCAAGACACGTTAATAAAGCTCTAAGCTCGTGCCAGGAATACTAAATATTCTTTCCTAATGATTGTATTCCGAAGTTATGTTAAAGGTCTCTACACCTCGCCCTCACGCCCGGGCCCTGGTCTCTCTCAGGCACTATGTAAACAATCCGATTGTTTGGCTTAATTAGACACATAAACAATGCAATTGTTTGGCTTAACTACACACATAAACAATGCAATTGTTTGGCTTAACTAGACACATAAACAATGCAATTGTTTGGCTTAACTAGACACATAAACAATGCAATTGTTTGGCTTAACTAGATACATAAACAATCCAATTGTTTGGCTTAACTACACACATAAACAATACAACTGTTTTGCCTAGCCGGAAGCATGCTCAACCCAACCAACCCACTTAACCCACCAAGGCCGATGTATGGAAAACGTCAATATTTCGTTGCTTTAATATATTTCCTAATATGGCCGCATTGAAACGGTTTGGCCGAGAACGTTGAAAATGGCGACGTAGTAATTGAGGGACAGGTCAATACTGCATCTCAAGTCAATACATGACGGAGTGGTCTGATGACCATAGACGAGAGAGTGAAAGCGGTGGAGGGAGAGAATGGAGGGGTAGGGCCCCCCCCACCTACACCCACCTACACCCACCTACACCTGGAGGCGAAGGCACCATTGTAACACCCACCTGGCCCCCCTGTAGTGCCACCCCCGCTATATAAACAGGGGGGTAAGTTTCTCTTGATGCTAGTTACCATAACTAGTCGTCACTAGTAACTAGAATTGCTATTACTATTCTTAATGACGTGAACGACGGAATACTGCCCATATTCACTTTGTTATAGTGGGGGTAACTGTGGTTGTTATAGTGGG
Source organism: Procambarus virginalis (assembly GCA_020271785.1). Taxonomy (NCBI): domain Eukaryota; kingdom Metazoa; phylum Arthropoda; class Malacostraca; order Decapoda; family Cambaridae; genus Procambarus; species Procambarus virginalis. Next base: position 17,636 of record WNGS01001628.1, read on the forward strand.
TGGTTGTAACTAAAGTAACAAACGTAACTCTACTTAGTTACGGGTGAGTCTACAGTGTAGTTCCATGTGGCAGGGCCAGTGGCCAGGGCCATGTGGCCAGGGCATGTGGCCAGGGCCATGTGGCCAGGGCCATGTGGCCAGGGCCATGTGGCCAGGGCCATGTGGCCAGGGCCATGTGCCAGGCCATGTGGCCAGGGGCCAGTGGAGCCGGGGCAATGTGGCAGGGGCCATGTGCCCAGGGCCATGTGGCAGGGCCATGTGGCCAGGGCCTGTGGCCACGGCATGTGGCTTTACTATATGGCCAAAAGTGGTACTACGGGCCATATCACACACTTGCATATTTATATTTTACTAACTAGCAAAAAAGTCATGGCAAAAACTGGCATAACTGGTCGGTAAGGCGACTGTCTTGCAGGACCGGTGTTCGATTCCCGATGGTCCAGAGGGTTAAGCATCGTTCCTTCACTCTTTTAATATCCCAGCTCTGTATCCTGTCCTCATGTCCCCTCCTAGTGCTCCATAGTCACGCTGGCTATCACTTTCAACTTATAATTTCTTCAATCTTCCCAAATATCAGCGAAATATACAAGGCTGACGACCTTGTATCAGCTCTGAGAAGCAGAGTGGCAAAGTTGATGCATTCAATTGTTGCGTTCATGCAAAGTCTACAGCTTTCAAAAGGCAGAGAAAAGAATGTGGGTATTACGAGTCCATCCCTGGGAATCTGGCCCCATACCTGCTGGCTTACAAATCCAACAGCTTTTGAAACAAGTTTCCTACTCTGGTGGATGCCACCTTAGAGCTGAGGAACGAGGTTCGAATACGATGTCCAAATGCTCGGACGTACATATACAGGAGAGATCAGAGGCAAGATTCACGAAGCAGTTACGCAAGTATTTACGAACCTGTACATCTTTCCTCAATCTTTGACGGCTTTGGTTACATTAAACAGTGTTACAAGCATGAAAACTTCCTAACCAACTGTTGTATGTTAAACAGCCTCCTGGTCCTTCGAGCTCATTAGCTGTTAATAATTCTACAGAAAGCCGCCAAAAATTGAGGAAAGGTGTACACGTTCGTAGTGCTTGCGTAACTACTTCGTGAATGGCTAATATTGTTCAGACTTTGAAACATATATACAAAATCTTTAATTGTCCAAAAGACACTGGCGGTTAAACCGCATTATTGAACTTGAAATTAATAATTAACTAAAAAAGGACATGAATCGCCTACAGCATTGAGGGTCAGTAGTCACTGTGTACTGTAGCAGCTCTCTAACACTGTATGATGTAGCAGCTCTCTAACACTGTGTACTGTAGCAGCTCTCTAACACTGTGTACTGTAGCAGCTCTCTAACACTGTGTACTGTAGCAGCTCTCTAACACTGTGTGGTGTAGCAGCTCTCTAACACTGTCTGGTGTAGCAGCTCTCTAACACTGTGTGGTGTAGCAGCTCTCTAACACTGTGTGGTGTAGCAGCTCTCTAACACTGTGTACTGTAGCAGCTCTCTAACACTGTGTGTGTGAAGCAGCTCTCTAACACTGTGTACTGTAGCAGCTCTCTAACACTGTGTACTGTAGCAGCTCTCTAACACTGTGTGGTGTAGCAGCTCTCTAACACTGTGTACTTGCAGCTCTCTAACACTGTGTGGTGTAGCAGCTCTCTACCAGTGTGTGGTGCAGCTCTCTAACACTGTGTGGTGTAGCAGCTCTCTAACACTGTGTACTGTAGCAGCTCTCTAACACTGTGTGGTGAAGCAGCTCTCTAACACTGTGTACTGTAGCAGCTCTCTAACACTGTGTACTGTAGCAGCTCTCTACATGTGTACTGTAGCAGCTCTCTAACACTGTGTACTGTAGCAGCTCTCTAACACTGTGTACTGTAGCAGCTCTCTAACACTGTGTACTGTAGCAGCTCTCTAACACTGTGTACTGTAGCAGCTCTCTAACACTGTGTACTGTAGCAGCTCTCTAACACTGTGTGTGTAGCAGCTCTCTAACACTGTGTACTGTAGCAGCTCTAACACTGTGGTGTAGCAGCTCTCTAACACTGTGTACTGTAGCAGCTCTCTAACACTGTGTACTGTAGCAGCTCTCTAACACTGTGTGGTGTAGCAGCTCTCTAACACTGTGTACTGTAGCAGCTCTCTAACACTGTGGGGTGTAGCAGCTCTCTAACACTGTGTACTGTAGCAGCTCTCTAACACTGTGTACTGTAGCAGCTCTCTAACACTGTGTACTGTAGCAGCTCTCTAACACTGTGTGGTGTAGCAGCTCTCTACACTGTGTACTGTAGCAGCTCTCTAACACTGTGTGGTGTAGCAGCTCTCTAACACTGTGTGTGTAGCAGCTCTAACACTGTGTAC
>WNGS01001628.1:25000-30511 GCA_020271785.1 Procambarus virginalis
AAGTAGCTTTGTAGGAAGGGAAGTAGCTTTGTAGGCAGGGAAGTAGCTTTGTAGGCAGGGAAGTAGCTTTGTAGGCAGGGAAGTAGCTTTGTAGGCAGGGAAGTAGTTATGTAGGCAGGGAAGTAGCTTTGTAGGCAGGGAAGTAGCTTGTAGCCAGGAAAGTAGTTATGTAAGCAGAAAAGTAGCTTTGTAAGCAGAGAAGTAGCTTTTTAGGCAGAGAAGTAGCTTTGTAGGCAGGGAAGTAGTTTTGTAGGCAGGGAAGTAGCTTTGTAGGCAGGGAAGTAGCTTTGTAGGCAGGGAAGTAGCTTTGTAGGGCAAAGAAGTAGCTTGTAGGCAGGGAAGTAGTTATGTAGGCAGGAAGTAGCTTTGTAGGCAGGGAAGTAGTTATTTAGCCAGGGAAGTAGCTTTGTAGGCAGGGAAGTAGTTTGTAGGCAGGGAAGTAGCTTTGTAGGCAGGTAAGTAGTTATGTAGGCAGGGAAGTAGTTATGTAAGCAGGGAAGTAGCTTTGTTGGTAGGGAAGTAGCTTTGTAGGTTGGGAAGTAGTTATGTAGGCAGGGAAGTAGCTTTGTAGGCAGGAAAGTAGTTATGTAGGCAGGGAAGTAGCTTTGTAGGCAGGGAAGTAGCTTTGTAGGCAGGTAAGTAGTTATGTAGGCAGGGAAGTAGTTATGTAAGCAGGGAAGTAGCTTTGTAGGCAGGGAAGTAGCTTTGTAGGGCAAAGAAGTAGCTTGTAGGCAGGGAAGTAGTTATGTAGGCAGGGAAGTAGCTTTGTAGGCAGGGAAGTAGTTATGTAGGCAGGGAAGTAGCTTTGTAGGCAGGGAAGTAGTTTTGTAGGCAGGGAATTAGCTTTGTGGCAGGGAAGTAGCTTTGTAGGCAGGGAAGTAGTATGTAGGCAGGGAAGTAGCTTCGTAGGCAGGGAAGTAGTTATGTAGCAGGGAAGTAGCTTTGTAGGCAGGGAAGTAGCTTTGTAGGCAGGGAAGTAGCATTGCAGGCAGGGAAGTGGCTATGTAGGCAGGGAAGTAGTTATGTAGGCAGGGAAGTAGCTTTGTAGGCAGGGAAGTAGCTTTGTAGGCAGGGAAGTAGCTTTGTAGGCAGGGAAGTAGCTTTGTAGGCAGGGAAGTAGTTATGTAGGCAGGGAAGTAGTTATTTAGGCAGGGAAGTAGTTTTGTATGCAGGGAAGTAGTTATGCATGCAGGGAAGTAGTTTTGTAGGCAGGGAAGTAGCTTTGTATACAGGGAAGTAGTTTGTAGGCAGGGAAGTACCTTTGTAGGGAGGGAAGTAGCTTTATATGCAGGGAAGTAGCTTTGTAGGCAGGGAAGTAGCTTTGTAGGCAGGGAAGTGGCTATGTAGGCAGGGAAGTAGCTTTGTAGGCAGGGAAGTAGCTTTGTAGGCAGGGAAGTAGCTTGTAGGCAGGGAAGTAGCTTTGTAGGCAGGGAGTAGCTTTGTAGGCAGGGAAGTAGCTTTGTAGGCAGGGAAGTGGCTATGTAGCCAGGGAAGTAGATATGTAGGCAGGGAAGTAGCTTTGTAGGCAGGGAAGTAGTTATGTAGGCAGGGAAGTAGCTTTGTAGGCAGGGAAGTAGTTATGTAGGCAGGGAAGTAGCTTTGTAGGCAGGGAAGTAGTTATGTAGCAGAGAAGTAGTTATGTAGGCAGGGAAGTAGCTTTGTAGGCAGGGAAGTAGCTTTGTAGGCAGGGAAGTAGCTTTGTAGGCAGGGAAGTAGCTTTGTAGGCAGAGAAGTAGCTTTGTAGGCAGGGAAGTAGCTTTGTAGGCAGGGAAGTAGCTTTGTAGGCAGGAAGTAGATATGTAGGCAGGGAAGTAGTTATGTAGGCAGGAAAGTAGTTATGTAGGCAGGGAAGTAGATATGTAGGCAGGGAAGTAGTTATGCAGGCATGGAAGTAGTTATGTAGGCAGGGAAGTAGCTTTGTAGGCAGGGAAGTAGCTTTGTAGGCAGGGAAGTGGCTATGTAGGCAGGGAAGTAGTTATGTATGCAGGAAAGTAGTTATGCAGGCAGGGAAGTAGTTATGTAGACAGGGAAGTAGCTTTGTATGCAGGGAAGTAGTTTTGTAGGCAAGGAAAGTACCTTTGTAGGCAGGGAAGTAGCTTTGTATGCAGGGAAGTAGCTTTGTATGCAGAGAAGTAGCTTTGTAGGCAGGGAAGTAGCTTTGTAGGCAGGGAAGTAGCTTTGTAGGCAGGGAAGTAGCTTTGTATGCAGAGAAGTAGCTTTGTAGGCAGGGAAGTAGCTTTGTAGGCAGGGAAGTAGCTTTGTAGGCAGGGAAGTAGCTTTATATGCAGAGAAGTATCTATGTAGGCAGGGAAGTAGCTTTGTAGGCAGGGAAGTGGCTATGTAGGCAGGGAAGTAGTTATGTAGGCAGGGAAGTAGCTTTGTATGCAGGAAAGTAGTTATGTAGGCAGGGAAGTAGCTTTGTAGGCAGGGAATTAGCTTTGTAGGTAGGGAAGTAGCTTTGTAGGCAGGGAAGTAGCTTGTAGGTAGGGAATTAGCTTTGTAGGCAGGGAAGTAGTTATGTAGGCAGGGAAGTAGTTTTGTAGGCAGGGAAGTATCTATGTAGGCAGGGAAGTAGCTTTGTAGGCAGGGAAGTAACTTTGTGGGCAGGGAAGTAGTTATGTAGGCAGGGAATAGTTTGTAGGGAGGGAAGTATCTATATAGGCAGGGAAGTGGCTATGTAGGCAGGGAAGTAGTTATGTAGACAGGGAAGTACTTATGCAGGCAGGGAAGTAGTTATGCAGGCAGGGAAGTAGTTATGTAGGCCGTGAATTAGCTTTGTATGCAGGAAGTAGTTATGTAGGCAGGGAAGTAGCTTTGTAGGCAGGGAATTAGCTTTGTAGGCAGGGAAGTAGCTTTGTAGGCAGGGAAGTAGTTATGTAGGCAGGGAAGTAGCTTTGTAGGCAGGGAAGTAGCTTTGTAGGCAGGGAAGTAGTTATGTAGGCAGGGAAGTAGTTATGTAGGCAGGTAGGCATAAAGTAGAGAGGGGAGCAGAAAGGGAGGTCATAGAATGAAGATCATCCTGTACTTCCGCCCACCTGGTCAAAACCACCCACCGCCCGCCTGGCCCGCCACCTGGCCCGCCCAGTAAACCCGCCCACTTGGCCCACCCACCTGACCCGCCCACTTGTCCCGCCAACCTGGCCCTCCAAGCAGACCCGCCCACTTGTCCCGCCCACCTGCCCCGCCCACCTGGCTCCGCCCACTGTCACCTACTCACCCACCTTCACCTGCTCCATTTATGAGGAAGATATACCTATTAAGTCCTCACTCACCCAAGGGGAACACGGCCCTCACCTTCATAAGGGGAACAGGTGAGGGATGTGGTCCCTCACCTGTGAGGAGCAGGTGAGGGATGTGGTCCCTCACCTGTGAGGAGCAGGTGAAGGATGAGGTCCCTCATCTGTGAGGAGCAGGTGAGGGATGTGGTCCCTCACCTGTGAGGAGGAAGTGAAGGATGAGGTCCCTCACCTGTGAGGAGCAGATGAAGGATGAGGTCCCTCACCTGTGAGGAGCAGGTGAAGGATGAGGTCCCTCACCTGTGAGGAGCAGGTGAAGGATGAGGTCCCTCACCTGTGAGGAGCAGGTGAAGGATGAGGTCCCTCACCTGTGAGGAGCAGGTGAAGGATGAGATCCCTCACCTGTGAGGAGGAGGTGAAGGATGAGGTCCCTCACCTGTGAGGAGCAGGTGAAGGATGAGGTCCCTCACCTGTGAGGAGCAGGTGAAGGATGAGGTCCCTCATCTGTGAGGAGCAGGTGAAGGATGAGGTCCCTCATCTGTGAGGAGGAGGTGAAGGATGAGGTCCCTCACCTGTGAGGAGCAGGTGAAGGATGAGGTCCCTCACCTGTGAGGAGCAGGTGAAGGATGAGGTCCCTCACCTGTGAGGAGCAGGTGAAGGATGAGGTCCCTCACCTGTGAGGAGCAGGTGAAGGATGAGGTCCCTCACCTGTGAGGAGCAGGAAGGAAGAAAGGGGGGGATGGGGTGGAGTCCTAGGGAGGGAAGGGCCGGCGGATCTCCGGCAAGTGAACTCGTTAACAAGTATTTCAGTTAGAAGAACCAGGAGGAGGAGTGTGGAGACCCGTGACGAGCCGGGTCCAAGCTGGGCCGTCCTGGGCCCGTCCTCAAGCTGTACTCGTCCAAGCTGGGATCGTCCTGGACCCGTCCTCAAGCTGTACTCGTCCAAGCTGGGGCCGTCCTGGGCCGTCCTCAAGCTGCACTCGTCCAAGCTGGGACCGTCCTGGGCCCGTCCTCAAGCTGCACTCGTCCAAGCTGGGACCGTCCTGGGCCCGTCCTCAAGCTGCACTCGTCCAAGCTGGGGCCGACCTGGGCCCGTCCTCAAGCTGTACTCGTCCAAGCTGGGACCGTCCTGGGCCCGTCCTCAAGCTGTACTCGTCCAAGCTGGACCGTCCTGGGCCCGTCCTCAAGCTGTACTCGTCCAAGGGACCGTCCTGGGCCCGTCCTCAAGCTGTACTCGTCCAAGCTGGGACCGTCCTGGCCCGTCCTCAAGCTGCACTCGTCCAAGCTGGGGCCGACCTGGGCCCGTCCTCACGAGGAAAGGTCTCAAGACACGTTAATAAAGCTCTAAGCTCGTGTTAGGAATACTAAATATTCTTTCCTAATGATTGTATTCCGAAGTTATGTTAAAGGTCTCTACACCTCGCCCTCACGCCCGGCCCTGGTCTCTCTCAGGCACTTATGTAAACAATCCGATTGTTTGGCTTATTAGACACATAACAATGCAATTGTTTTGGCTTAACTACACACATAAACAATGCAATGGTTTGGCTTAACTAGACACATAAACAATGCAATTGGTTTGGCTTAACTAACACATAAACAATCCAATTGTTTGGCTTAACTAGACACATAAACAATGCAATTGTTTGGCTTAACTAGACACATAAACAATGCAATTGTTTGGCTTAACTAGACACATAAACAATCCAATTGTTTGGCTTAACTAACACATAAAATTGCAACTGTTTGCTATCCGGAAACATGCTCAACCCAACCAACCCAACCAACCCACTTAACCCACCAGGCCGATGTATGGAAAACGTCAATATTTCGTTGCTTTAATATATTTCTAATATGGCGCATTGAAACGGTTTGGCCGAGAACGTTGAAAAAGCGACGTAGTAATTGAGTGGACAGGTCAATACTGTCCATCTCAAGTCAATACCTGACGGAGATGGTCTGATGACCCATAGACGAGAGAGTGAAGCAGGTGGAGGAGAGAATGGGAGGAGGGGGCTTGGGCCGCCCCTCCCCACCTACACCCCCTACACCCCCTACACCTGGAGGCGAAGGCACCACTGTAACACCCACCTGGCCCCCCCTGGTAGTGCAACCCCCGCTATATAAACGGGGGTAAGTTTTTTCTCTTGTTGCTAGTTACCATACTAGTCGTCACTAGTAACTAGAATTGCTATTACTATTATCTTTAATGACGTGAACGACGGAATAACTGTCCCATATTGGGCACAATCAGAGAACACTGTATGAACATCAG
>WNGS01001628.1:56307-73869 GCA_020271785.1 Procambarus virginalis
CACATTTGGGTGAGGTGATTGACATTTACACATGATAGAACACGAACCATTGGGTATAAAAACATAAGAATGGAAGTAACTGCAAAAGGCCTATGGCCTATTCCTATTGATGCTTCTCTATTGGTTCGGAGTCTTGAAGTGGGTAGAATATAGTTGTGCATTAATGCACAACTGTATGGATGTATTTTGCATGTGTTTACAGGTTACAGTTGTGTGTGTGTAAACTAAAGTCTTTGAAAATTTAATAAGTTAGTACAAAACGTGTTCAGGCGTCAGACTGGAAATAAAAATCAATTTTGGAGAATTGATTTTTCAATTACCATCGACAGTAAAAAGAAAACACAAGAAATATTGAGAAAATTCGTGTTAGAATTATTTATTCTTAGTTTTATCAATCATCTTTTATAGATGGAGTGCCTCTCCATCTTTACTCAAAAAAATAAACTGGATCCTAAATTGGCCCATCTGAGCTGAAATTGGGGCAATTGGCACTTATTGGCACCCTGATAGAGGCCTCAAGGATAGACCCAGAAAGGGCCCATGAGGAGGCTGGTGTAAGAGGGCCCCGGGGGGGGGGGGGAGGTTGGGGAGGCGCCTTCACCAGTCCCCCTCCTCCTCCCTCGTTGGTGGGGGGTGGGGGTGGGGGGTGGGGGGATTAGTAAAGTCAGCTGCACAAGGCCCCCCCCCCCACCTGATGGTGGAGGAGGCAGTTCATGTTATCGCTCCACCAACCATGTTGGCACCAACCATGTTGGCCACCAACCATCTGGGGCACCAACCATGTTGGCCACCAACCATGTGGGGCACCAACCATGTGGGGCACCAACCATGTTGCCACCAACCATGTGGGGCACCAACCATGTTGGCCACCAACCATGTGGGGAACCAACCATGTGGGGCACCAACCATGTGGGCACCAACCATGTTGGCCACCAACCATGGGGCACCAACCATGTTGGGCACCAACCATGTTGGCCACCAACCATGTGGGGCACCCAACCATGTTGGGCACCAACCATGTGGGGCACCAACCATGTGGGGCACCAACCATGTTGGGCACCAACCATGTTGGCCACCAACCATGTGGGGCACCAACCATGTTGGCCACCAACCATGTGGGGCACCAACCATGTGGGGCACCAACCATGTTGGCCACCAACCATGTGGGGCACCAACCATGTGGGGCACCAACCATGTGGGGCACCAACCATGTTGGCCACCAACCATGTGGGGCACCAACCATGTGGGCACCAACCATGTTGGCCACAACCATGTGGGGCACCAACCATGTTGGGCACCAACCATGTTGGCCACCAACCATGTGGGGCACCAACCATGTTGGGCACCAACCATGTTGGCCACCAACCATGTGGGGCACCAACCATGTGGGGCACCAACCATGTGGGCACAACCATGTGGACACCAACCATGTGGGCGCCAGACAGTGCCACCAGCTGGCACTCTGGTACCATGCTTGTCTCCCACAATACCACTTGTTCGTTTATCGAGAGTATCCAATTCGTCTTAACTATCAAGACTGTCGTACTTCTCCTTAATTATCATGATCCTTGCATTTTCCTTATTATCAAGAGTATCGCACTCTTAAATTATCCCTTTTTATTGTCCGTCTTTTATAGCTCTTACTATCTATCCTATCCCCTTTTCTGTGGGTTTATCTACCCCTTTCCTCCTCTCCCTCTCTCTCTTTTTGTCTCTCTCATTTCTACAGCCTCCTCCTTCTTGCCCTTCCCTCCCGGTTCCTTTCCATTATTCCCATACAGCTAACCTCTTGCGTCTCGTTCGCTGGCGACCCTTCCTGGCTTGCCCGTCCCCTCTGTCCCTTTTCCCTCCCTTTACCACCTCCGTCCCTTCTTCCCAGACCTGTCATCTTGAGCCCCTGGCTACATTACCCCCCTCCCCGTCATCTCCCCTCCTGCAGGGACGACCTTTCTACAGCAGCAGCTGTCGAAGCCGCTGTCCGCTTCTCGGGGACATCCTCGACTCACCGGAAAGTGTGTGGTTTCTTGTTAGGGGAGGGGAATGGTCTTTCCTTCGTCCGTACGGTTGCGTCAGCTCGCCTCTGCTGTCTGTTTGTCGTCTGTAGGTAACAGATCGGACAGGTATGGCTGCTGGTGGGGGAGGGGTGAGGGGGGGGGAGGCGTATGGTGTACCCGTCCGTCTGTCTGTGGGGTCGAGGCGGGGAAGATCATATGGGTGAATGACAGGTAGTGTCCGCTTTGGCGTGGTAGAAATGTGATGATGTGCGGTAGATTTTTAGCCACCATGGATGAGTGTGTGAGTGTGTGTGTGTGTGTGTGTGTGAGTGTGTGTGTGTGTGTGTGTGTGTGTGTGTGTGTGTGTGTGTGTGTGTGTGTGTGTGTGTGTGTGTGTGTGTGTGTGTGTGTGTGTGTGTGTGTGTGTGTGTGTGTGTGTGTGTGTGTGTGTTGCGAGCAGCCGTCAGCCAGACGAGATTCCGGGCAAGAGGTTCCTCACCGCGCCTGCTAGCGGGTAATGAACTAATACCGAGCGTTATACAGGCACCTCGCGCAGGCTGTCTGCAGGCGGGGTGGTGTAATGGTGGGGTGGGTGGGGGGGTAGGGGGGGTTGGTAAGGGTGGGGGCAATCGCGCGTGCCACGTCTTGGGTACGCAGCTGTTCACTCCCCCCCCCACCCCACCCCTCCACTCTCCAACCCCCTCACCACATAACCCGCCACATGCGCCCCCCACCCACCCCACCCCAGCCCCCCCTCCCACCAGCACTACCACCAACGCCACACTCATCAACACATCACTAAGATATAACATCATGTCGTGTTTCTAAGCTAGGCGGAGTACCGAGGTGGGATCGATCACTCGGCGTCGCTCTAACGGGGTCCCTGGTCATGTCTCTTCTTAATTCATGAACACGCGCGCACGAGAACCGCGTGCTCGCCTCGCCTCTCCATCTTCCCACAGCTCTTCGCCCCCTTAGCCGCCCTCGTCGCCAGCCTCGCCACTCGCCACATCCTACACAACTAACCTCAAACTCACCGCCGTTTCGAAAACAGTGCGCAACATTCGGCAGTGACACACAACGGGATTCGAACCGGAGAAAGTTCGCTTCTCCGAATCTTGCGATCGGGAGTGAGCGAAGAGCAGAGGGGTGCACCCTAGGTCGCCAGCGGCCGTATGGGAATCCGCAGCGCTGGCGCAAGCGGCTCGATCGTTATATAACCGTTGAGCACCGGACTGATGGCACAACCTGTCCGATTCCCATGATTTGTGGAGGGGAGGGCAGCGTTCCGTCCTCGGCGTGGCGCCTCAACCTAGCCACAACCTAGCCACAACCTAGCCACAACCTAGCCAGAGCCGCCCCAACGACCACAAGTGGTTTTTCAGAAGAAAAAAATAGTAACTCGTTAGTCTATTATTATATGGCTCTTAAAGTGGTCAACTAATTAAGGCAGCCTAAGCATGGATTCAAGGCAATTGATCAACAGGCAGTTTGCATCGGGTTTTGACGTTCTCACAGGTTATCAGAGGTCCTTGCGATCCTTAGAGGTCGTCGAAGGTCCTTAGAGGTCGTCGTAGGCCCTCAGGGGTCGTCGTAGGCCCTCAGAGGTCGTCGTAGGCCCTCAGAGGTCGTCGTAGGTCCTCAGAGGTTGTCGGAGGTCCTCAGAGGTCGTCGGAGGTCCTCAGAGGTCGTCGAAGGTCCTCAGAGGTCGTCGGAGGTCCTCAGAAGTCGTCGGAGGTCCTCAGAGATCGTCGGAGGTCCTCAGCGGTCGTCGTAGATCCTCAAAAGTCCTCGGAAATTCACTTGGTCTGGAGGAGGGAGAGACCTCAGTATGGTTTTTCACCGTCGATCGAGGACCAACTTAATATTCTGGTCAAGTATTAGCAAATAAAGGAAAGCTCTTGACACACACACACACACACACACACACACACACACACACACACACACACACACACACACACACACACACACACACACACACACACACACACACACACACGTCATGTGACAAGGACACAGAGGCCAGACTCGTCAGTAGTTCTTCTCCTCTAACTCATCGACCCCTAATTTAATAAGTACACATTAACGCAAAAGGGTGATCGAGTTCATTTGCGCCCTGGACACTACCTATAGCGAATTTCGAGAGTTTTTCCTACTCTCCAAGGCCGGCCTAAGGCAAGACTTATCTGGTGATACCTTGATTCCTCAGGCTGTTGCTTGCACTGACCTGCATGCCTACATATCTATTACAACCAGGTTGATTCTTAACTTCTTGTAGGAATTTGGCCAATAGACAACAGGGTCTATTGGCTTTATGGAATATTTAAAAGTGTATATTTATTTATAATTAAATAAGTTTATAGATTGTTATACAGTAATTTATTTCCAAGAACAGCTGGAAGAACTTCATGTTTTGCTAAGGTAAACGAACTACGGTTTGTTTACGTTGAAACAAAACTGGGGAAAAAATCCAAAATATTGAATAAACTTAGAGTGGCCTTTGAGCCTTCCAGGGTGGCCCTGGGGAGTCAACTGTGGTGGTGGGGGTGGTGGTGGTTGGTAGTGGGGTGGGGGTGGTGGTGGTTGGTAGTGGGGTGGGGGTGGTAGTGGGGGGAGGTGGTCATGGTGACGCTGATGATGAAGGAAGACTAATGGTGGTGTGGGTAGTGATGATGGTAATTGTGAAGGTGGTGCTGGTGGTTGTGGTGGTGGTAGTTGTGGTGGTGGTAGTTGTGGTGGTGTCATTCTCACCCTCCCAGTGACCTACAACCACACCTTATAACACTCATCAGGTCAATGGTGACAGTTTCGAAACTTCTGCTCACTATAATCTCTCGGTGTTGTGAAAATATATGACTAAACTTTCTTTCCAAGCGTGACGGTAACACTGTGAGATGTTAAGTTGTTGAACACATCTGCTGTTAAGTTGTTGAACACATCTGCTGTTAAGGTGTTGAACACATCTGCTGTTAAGGTGTTGAACACATCTGCTGTTAAGGTGTTGAACACATCTGCTGTTAAGGTGTTGAACACATCTGCTGTTAAGGTGTTGAACACATCTGCTGTTAAGTTGTTGAACACATCTGCTGTTAAGGTGTTGAACAGAGTGTTCTTCATGCCAATTATTGAACACAAACTCCGCTGTTCATACCGGCTCATCTGTGTTCCTGAAAGATGATTTTTCGCTAATTCTTTGCGATACGATTTATTTTCTCTGTTGTGTGTGTGAAGTTGTCGAAGTTTGTCTGTTTCTTCCAAAGTTGATGAAAATTCTGTTACTTCATGATTGAGGATGTTTCTGTTACTCTATTATAGAGGAAACTTCTGTTTCTCCAAGGATGAGGAAGCTTCTGTTCTTCAAGGCTGAGGAAATTTCTGTTACTCCAAGTTTGTTTTAGTTTCTCTGTTTAACTATACTGATGCAAACGGAGAGACAAGCTGACAGCTAAAATAACCAACAGAGGCTAACTACACCCTCAGACGACTTCGCTCTCAACGACCCTTTGTTGAAAAAACAACTAAATGCTTCATATTAAATAAAAAATAACTTGTAACGCCATAAGAAACATGTAGATCTCATAATTCCCACACGGGTGTGAGCGAAGGAAGAGAGCCATTGAAAGAAAATGGCGGCCTGCGCGCCAAAACCACCAGCTGTGTCAGCTGGCGGGACAGAATTACGCGGGAAAGTTCACCAACCCCGCTCCTCTGCCCCCATGTGTTGATAAGACTCACATATCACAGAAAATTATTATTGATTCACCACGCATTGTGTTCACGTTGTTCTTCAAGTTATACAAAACGGAAGAGGTTCAAGAGTGTCGTTTAAGTGCTGGCCGTTTGCCGTCTTTAAGGGAGCACAGAGGTAAACATCCACGTTCACATATGACTTTGAAAATATGAATGGAGTTTACCTCATCTACCTCCTCCCTCCCCGGTAGTTCACGCAACTCGGTCATTACTCACGTACATCCGCAGTTTTGTGGACCTCTGCCGGAAACGCTCAGCGTATTAGCGGCTTCGCAAGAATGTACCACTTAATCACCAAAATAAGTACTTTCGCATCCCATGGTACCATCTTGATATATATATATATATATATATATATATATATATATATATATATATGTCGTACCTAGTAGCCAGAATGCACTTCTCAGCCTACTATGCAAGGCCCGATTTGCCTAATAAGCCAAGTTTTCATGAATTAATTGTTTTTCGACTACCTAACCTACCTAACCTAACCTAACCTAACTTTTTTGGCTACCTAACCTATAAAGATAGGTTAGGTTAGGTTAGGTAGGGTTGGTTAGGTTCGGTCATATAACTACGTTAATTATAATATAACTTATATAATATAACGTTAATTATAATATAATAATATAACTCCAATAAAAAAAAGTTGACCTCATACATAATGAAATGGGTAGGTTTATCATTTCATAAGAAAAAATTAGAGAAAATATATTAATTCATGAAAACTTGGCTTATTAGGCAAATCGGGCCTTGCATAGATGGCTGAGAAGTGTGTTCTGGCTACTAGGTACGACATATAAAAATACATATATATATATATATATATATATATATATATATATATATATATATATATATATATATATATATATATATTATATATATATGTATATAGGGGTATCACCTCTGGTGATAATGTGAGGACCCATAGCCTCAGAGAAGCGAATAAAGGGTATTCTGAGAAAACCTTCTGGATTAAGTTTTCTATGACAAGTTTGCAAAGTTATTCAAAGTTTCAAGTTTCATTTGGGAACTTAGCTAATTTACATGCGGCATGGTGACATACATGTTGTATAGCAGAAACATATGTATATATACAAACATATGTATATAGGTATGTATATAGGTATGTATATAGGAAATATTAGAGAGTAATGAGGATGAGTGAAGTAGTTAGAGAGGGTCCAGGTACCACCCGACAACACCTTTAAACCCAGGGAGTCAAATGACTGGATATTCGGTTGTTAAGCAGGGCAGGTTCAACGACCTTCACACCACATGTGGCGAAGTTCTGTGTTGGGAGGTTATAGTTGTGTGTGTGTGTGTGTTTGTGAGTGTATATACACACACACACACACACACACACACACACACACACACACACACACACACACACACACACACACACACACACACACACACACACACGTGGAACTCAGAGAATGTGAAGACATCTGGCAGACGGGCTTGTACAAGCCTGTGTGACCACACATACACGCCTGCAGGGGAGTAGGGCATGTGCTGGCTTACAGGCTGGGCACGTGCGGCCGGGCATGCAGGCTGGGCACGTGCGGCCAGGCATGCAGGCTGGGCACGTGCGGCCAGGCATGCAGGCTGGGCACGTGCGGCCAGGCATGCAGGCTGGGCACGTGCGGCCAGGCATGCAGGCTGGGCTCGTGCGGGCGGGCATGCAGGCTGGGCACGTGCGGGCGGGCATGCAGGCTGGGCACGTGCGGGCGGGCATGCAGGCTGGGCACGTGCGGGCGGGCATGCAGGCTGGGCTCGTGCGGCGGGCATGCAGGCTGGGCACGTGCGGCCGGGCATGCAGGCTGGGCTCGTGCGGCCGGGCATGCAGGCTGGGCTCGTGCGGGCGGGCATGCAGGCTGGGCACGTGCGGCCAGGCATGCAGCGGACTGGATGACAGCGGACTGGCTGACAGTGGACTGGCTGACAACAAACTGGCTGACAGTGGACTGGCTGACAGCGAACTAACTGACAGCGGACTGACTGACAGTGGACTGGCTGACAGCGGACTGACTGACAGCGGACTGGCTGACAGCGGACTGGCTGACAGCGGACTGGCTGACAGTGGACTGGCTGACAGTGGACTGGCTGACAGCGGACTGACTGACAGCGGACTGGCTGACAGCGGACTGGCTGACAGCGGACTGGCTGACAGCGGACTGGCTGACAGTGGACTGCCTGACAGTGGACTGGCTGACAGCGGACTGACTGACAGCGGACTGGCTGACAGCGGACTGGCTGACAGCGGACTGGCTGACAGCGGACTGGCTGACAGCGACCTTCTTGCTAAAGGGCGGGAGAAGACGGGCTCGGAGCCCTGCGACTACTGACGCCCAGCGGAACTGCTTCCTGCGATTAGGAACATCCTGAAGGTGGCCAGGCCAGCCCCCCGCCCCCCTGGCCTCTGTACGGGCGGAGAGGGAGAGAGAGAGAGAGAGAGAGAGAGAGAGAGAGAGAGAGAGAGAGAGAGAGAGAGAGAGAGAGAGAGAGAGAGAGAGAGAGAGAGAGAGAGAGAGGGAGAGGGACAGACCCCAATAAACTACCTCACCTTTCTAACTTCCAAAAAAGGCGACTTAAGTGTATATTTACGAATCTTTACAATCCCAAGTTGTTGTTCTTATAAACAACTTGTAGTGCTTTGGGGGGTTATAAGAGCTTTATTATTATTACGTAAACAAGGCCGCCATGATCGAGGAAAGATGTAGAGGTTTCGTAGGGGTTAGTTAAGAGGTCGTAGAGTGCTGCTCGGAGTGTGAGGTAGTAAACCTCTCTTCTTGTAATTGGTTAGTAGTTACACCTACACCCACTGACACACCACCTACACCACTGACACACCACCTACACCACTGACACACCACCTACACCACTGACACACCACCTACACCACTGACACCCCACCTACACCACTGACACACCACCTACACCACTGACACACCACCTACACCACTGACACACCACCTACACCACTGACACCCCACCTACACCACTGACACCCCACCTACACCACTGACACCCCACCTACACCACTGACACAGCACCTACACCACTGACACACCACCTACACCACTGACACACCACCTACACCACTGACACACCACCTACACCACTGACACACCACCTACACCACTGACACACCACCTACACCACTGACACACCACCTACACCACTGACACACCACCTACACCCACTGACACACCACCTACACCACTGACACCCCACCTACACCACTGACACCCCACCTACACCACTGACACACCACCTACACCACTGACACACCACCTACACCACTGACACACCACCTACACCACTGACACACCACCTACACCACTGACACACCACCTACACCACTGACACCCCACCTACACCACTGACACACCACCTACACCACTGACACACCACCTACACCACTGACACACCACCTACACCACTGACACACCACCTACACCACTGACACACCACCTACACCACTGACACCCCACCTGCACCACTGACACACCACCTACACCACTGACACACCACCTACACCACTGACACACCACCTACACCACTGACACACCACCTACACCACTGACACACCACCTACACCACTGACACCCCACCTACACCACTGACACACCACCTACACCACTGACACCCCACCTACACCACTGACACACCACCTACACCACTGACACACCACCTACACCACTGACACACCACCTACACCACTGACACACCACCTACACCCACTGACACACCATCTACAGCACTGACACACCATCTACACCACTGACACCCCACCTACACCACTGACACACCACCTACACCACTGACACACCACCTACACCACTGACACACCACCTACACCACTGACACACCACCTACACCACTGACACACCACCTACACCACTGACACACCACCTACACCACTGACACACCACCTACACCACTGACACACCACCTACACCACTGACACACCACCTACACCACTGACACACCACCTACAGGACCATCTCGTCGCCTGTACTTCACACTGCTTCCTTCCTGCCAGGTGGCCCTCCCTTCCTCCTGGTCCTACTCCTCCTCTTGGTCCTCCTGGTCCTCCTGGTCCTCCTGGTCCTCCTGGTCCTCCTGGTCCTCCTGGTCCTCCTGGTCCTACTCCTCCTCTTGGTCCTCCTGGTCCTCCTGGTCCTCCTGGTCCTCCTGGTCCTGGTCCTCCTGGTCCTACTCCTCCTCTTGGTCCTCCTGGTCCTCCTGGTCCTACTCCTCCTCTTGGTCCTCCTGGTCCTCCTGGTCCTACTCCTCCTCTTGGTCCTCCTGGTCCTCCTGATCCTACTCCTCCTCTTGGTCCTCCTGGTCCTCCTGGTCCTACTCCTCCTCTTGGTCCTCCTGGTCCTCCTGGTCCTCCTGGTCCTACTCCTCCTCTTGGTCCTCCTGGTCCTCCTGGTCCTCCTCTTGGTCCTCCTGGTCCTCCTGGTCCTCCTCTTGGTCCTCCTGGTCCTCCTGGTCCTCCTGGTCCTCCTGGTCCTCCTGGTCCTCCTGGTCCTCCTGGTCCTCTTGGTCCTCCTGGTCCTCCTGGTCCTACTCCTCCTCTTGGTCCTCCTGGTCCTCCTGGTCCTACTCCTCCTCTTGGTCCTCCTGGTCCTCCTGGTCCTACTCCTCCTCTTGGTCCTCCTGGTCCTCCTGGTCCTACTCCTCCTCTTGGTCCTCCTGGTCCTCCTGGTCCTACTCCTCCTCTTGGTCCTCCTGGTCCTCCTGGTCCTACTCCTCCTCTTGGTCCTCCTGGTCCTCCTGGTCCTTCTCCTCTTGGTCCTACTCCTGATCCTCCTCCTGGTCCTACTCCTCGTCCACCTGGTCCTCCTGGTCCTCCTGGTCCTCTTGGTCCTACTCTTGGTCCTCCTGGTCCTTCTCCTCCTCCTGGTCCTCCTGGTCCTCCTGATCCTTCTCCTCCTCTTGGTCCTACTCCTGATCCTCCTCCTGGTCCTCCTGGTCCTCCTGGTCCTCCTGATCCTTCTCCTCCTCTTGGTCCTACTCCTGATCCTCCTCCTGGTCCTCCTGGTCCTCCTGGTCCTCCTGGTCCTCCTCCACCCACTCCTCCTACTTCCGCCGCCTGACAACTTCCCGCCAAGAATGCCGGAGACTTCCGCATGTGTCCGGATGCCTGCCGGCCGCCTTCCATTGTGTCCCGTCCCAGCTCCCAGCACCGACTAGGAGCCACTGCCTCCACCCCAGGACCTCCACCCACACCTCTACATGTCCCTCATAAGTCCCCGCACTGTTATATACACTTGGGGCAGCGGGTAATTAGGGGGGAAAGCGCAGCGAACACGGAACTAGGGGCAGGTGTTGGGACGAGTGGTGTTTGGGGTGGGGGGATTTTTGTTTACCAGGTGTAGTGGAGAGGGGGAGGGGAGGAGGAGGGGCAGAGGGGTTGTTCCCCTTTTCACTCCCCTCTTCATCTCCCCCCCCCTTCTCTCATTCACCACCACCCCTCCCCCACCCTGTCATTCTGTCCTTCTGCTCCGTTTAAAGGCACTTCTGCTGGCATTTTCCAGTCCTCTAAGCTGTCTAATGTCTTTAAGACATTAGGCATTTAAGACATGATGTACAGGTCCAGTACATCATGGTACAGGTCCAGTACATCATGGTACAGGTCCAGTACATCATGGTACAGGTCCAGTACATCATGGTACAGTCCAGTACATCATGGTACAGGTCCAGTACATCATGGTACAGGTCCAGTACATCATGGTACAGGTCCAGTACTTCATCAATTTCCCAGTATATCACTTAGGGGGTCCAGTATATCACCAAAGGGTCCAGTATATCACCAAGGAGTCCAATATATCACCAAGGGGTATATGGCCTCTACCAGAACCTCAGATATTAACACCAAGTAAAGCATCCAGCACTTCCACTAACACGATAACATCATTTATATTTGCCAACATCCAGGGTATAAAAATACGAAAATCTAACAAAGTGCAGTCCATAGATGGTCTCCTTCATGAGGCAAATGCAGTGTTTGCATCCCTACCGGAAACCCCTACACAAAGGACTACCATGATGGTGAAATATGGATCTCAGAGCACAATCTTTTCAGATGTGATAGGAAACACAGGCTTCAGGGTGGGGTCGGCCTCTACATCAAGGAAACACTCATCTGTACCGAGCTGCTAAACACCACAAATGATATGGTGGAAGTGCTGATAATCAAAATAGAGATCCTAAATGCAGTTATTGTCCTTGTATATAAGTCACCGGAGGCAAAGCCTCAGCAGTTTAAAGATCAACTAATGAAAATAGAACACTGCTTGGAAAACCTCACAAATCCAGCCCGAACATCATCCTGCTTGGAGACTTCAACCTACGGCATCTGAAATGGAAGCACCTGGCTAATACAGTAATATCAGAAAGAATACCAGGAAGTAGCCTAAATGAACAGGCACATGCAAATGACCTGCTACGGATGTGCGACAGGTTTGCCTTAAACCAGCAAATAATAGAACCACTAGAAAAGAGAACATGTTGGACCTCATTTTCACTAATAATGATGAATTGATGAGGAACGTAATGATTACAAATACCTGTTACTCAGATCACAACTTAATTGAAGTTCTGACAAGCATGGGGAGCAGACCTGCACAATCAATCCCAAGCCCCAGGGGGGGGGAGGAGTTCAGCAAATTCAATTTTAATAATAAGCAGATTAACTGGGAGCAAATAAACCAAGACCTGACAAAAATAAGCTGGGAAGAACAACTAGAAAATGCAAACCTGAACCAGTGTCTGGAAAAAAAAATGAACTCAGTAGCACTAGAAATATGCTCAAACCGCATACCCCTAAGAAAAAAGAAGAGATGCAGACTGGAACGGGAACGTCGTTCACTATATAGGCGAAGAAAACGAATCGCGGAACAACTTGAGAGTCGCACCCTGTCTCAAGAACGGCGAAGAAGGTTAGGTAGAGAAATAGAAACAATTGAATTAAAGCTACAAGATTCGTACAAAATCCAAAACAGACAAGGAGAGCAAAAGGCCATCAGTGAAATAGAGAGAAATCCGAAATATTTTTTCTCCTATGCAAAACCAAGATAAAAAACCACATCTAGTATCAGGTCCC
The DNA here is from genome assembly GCA_020271785.1 of Procambarus virginalis. NCBI lineage: Eukaryota > Metazoa > Arthropoda > Malacostraca > Decapoda > Cambaridae > Procambarus > Procambarus virginalis. The sequence goes on from WNGS01001628.1 coordinate 69,187, forward strand.
TGCAAAGGGAGATGGAATTTTCACTGACGACAACAAAGAAATGAGCGAAATTCTGAGGTATTAGTACGACTATTTTCAGCGAGCCACTAACACGTTAAAGATTGATACCCAAATGAATTTTTCATGGATTTAATGCCACATCAAACCATATATCAGACGTCACCCTTTCCCCACTGGATTTTGAAGAAGCCATAAACAGTATGCCTATGCACTCTGCACCAGGCCCGGATTCTTGGAACTCCATATTCATCAAGAACTGTAAAAAAAACACTGTCGCAGGTCCTTCACATTCTTTGGAGGCAAAGCCTAGATACTGGCGTTATCCCTGATATACTAAAACAACAGAGATAGCACCACTTCATAAAGGAGGAAATAAATCTTTGAGAGAGTGCTAAGAAATAAAATCACAAAACACACAGAATCACAGCATCTCCATAACCCCGGACAACATGGGTTCAGAACAGGGCGCTCTTGCCTGTCACAGTTGCTGGGCCACTATGACATGGCACTAGATGCCATGGAAGACAAACAAAACGCTGATGTAATTTACACAGATTTCATAAAAGCCTTCGACAAATGTGACCATGGTGTTATTGCACACAAAATGCGCGCAAAAGGAATTACCGGAAAAATAAGCAGATGGATCTACAATTTCCTGATTAATGAACCCAATGCGTAATAATCAATAAAATAAAATCCGAACCACCAACCGTGAAGAGCTCAGTCCCCGGGTACTGTGCTTCTCCCACAGAAGTACTTTTTCTCATACTCATAAGTTTATAGATAAGGACACAATCTATAGTACTGTATCAATTCTTATCACTCTATCATTATATATCATTCTATCAGCAGATGACACTGGGAATTTTATGAGAGTAGACAACATAGAGAGCACAGCAAACCTCCAATCAGATGTAAATCAGGTCTTTCAATGGGCTACAGAAAATAATATGTTATTTAATGAAGATAAGTTCCAGCTCATGGCGCTACGGAAAAAAAATGAAAACATTAAAGCAGAAACCACGTACAAACGCAGTCAAATCATAACATAGAACGAAAAGGCAATGTAATGGATTTGAGTGTACTCAATCGAAAGACCTTACCTTTAAAGAAACAATAAAGTAGCCGTCACAACTGCAAGAAAAATGACAGGTTGGGAATAAGAAACTTTTCACACTAGAGATGCTATCTTGAGGTTATCTTGAGATGATTTCGGGCTTTAGTGTCCCCGCGGCCCGGTCCTCGACCAGGCCTCACCCCCCAGGAAGCAGCCCGTGACAGCTGACTAACACACCAGGTACCTATTTACTGTAGTAACAGGGGCATAGGGTGAAAGCAACTCTGCCCATTGTTTCTCGCCCGCCGGCGCCTGGGATCGAACCAGGACCACAGGATCCAGTCCAGCGTGCTGTCCGCTCGGCCGACCGGCTCCCATTGCTATACCAATGATGATACTCTTCAAGACGCTAGTGCTCTCTAGAGTGGAGTACTGCTGCACAATGACAGCCCCTTTCAAAGCTGGAGAAATTACTGACCTGGAGAGCGTGCAGAGATCCTTTACTGCTAGATCCACTCAGTAAAGATCTGAACTATTGGACCAACTAAAAAGCCTAAATTTTATTCTCTTGAGCGCAGGCGGGAGAGATACATACTAATTTACACGTAGAAAATAGTAGAGGAGCTGTCCCAAACCTGCACATACAAAAAACAATGTGATTTAGACCTGCTGGTTCCAGTTTGCATTGTTCTACTTTCTTCAAATCCATCCAGGAGTTCTCGTCCAATGACACTTTTAAGGGACCTATTTGATACTCAAGATTCGTTCAACACTGTCTTTATTTACTGCAGCCTTAGCAAGGGCTTCAACTTTGTCATGTTCCTGCAGGCCAATGTGAGAAGGAATCCACAACATTTTTTATTTACCCTCTTGCTAAGTATCTTATATATCTACGTCTAGCTTCAAAGACAAGCACGTTATTACTTGATTGCAAACTGTTTATTGCTCGTAGTGAGGAAAGGGAGTCGGAAATAGTTAAGCTGTCTACTTCAGTGTTGTCAATAATTTCGAGTGCTACCAGTATTGCTACCAACTCAGCTTGCTTGTGGATGCTCAGTTACTTATCTTATATTCCTTTGTATTGTGCTGCCATCGGGCTGATGAGCAATACAGCACTTCCTGCCCTCCCTGTAGCTGTATTGAGTGATCCGTCAGTGTATATGGTCTGTGTGATGTTGTTTTCAGTTTGTATATTGTGAATGTGTTCTATGGTGCTTAATTTAGCAGCAAGCTGAGCATGAGGGTTGTTTGTGATTAGTTTCTTGGTGGGGTATGCCGGGGTCAGGATGTCAAAAGGTACTATCTGCCAGGGTGGAAGGAAGTGCTGTACTCTTTCATCTGTATATACACCTGCTCTCACAAGCTGGATGTATACAATTTAAGACTATTTGCATTTCGCGGTGGGTTTTAGTATGTACAAGGATGCATCTGCATAGCTGATAGTGATGTTTGCCGGACTAGTTGGGATGATTTTAGTAAGGCATTAATTAGAACATTAAACAAGGCAGGACTGAGTACTCCTCCTTGTGGGTGCCAAGTTGCATTAATTTAGTTTCACTCTTGTAGCCTTGGAACAGTGCAGAGGACTTCCGGTTTAAGATAGCCTCGTATCCATTGTAAAATGTCCCCCTATATCCATTCTCGCTAATTCATACATAATCACTTCCCTATTAGCAATATCAAAGGCATTTTTCAAATCAAGAAATGTTGTGTACTTGTGCCTTTTATCTCCATGAACAGTGAGAAAGGTTGTGATACAATGTGTACACTTTTACCATGTGTGAAACCATTGATGTCACGTGACATGTGCTCCATAACTCTATACAATAATCTATTAAGCACCATTCTCTCAAAGGTTTTTGCACATGCAACTGGTCAGTGAGATGGGACGGAAAAACTCAGGTTGGCCAGACTTTGGTACAGGTACCGTAAGACTGATGGTCCATGATACTGGCAACTGCCCAGTGACATAACTCACATTAAACAATTCTAATATGGATTACCGGTACACGATGTAGGAGTCTTAGAATACCATAGGTGACCGTCCTCACCAGGAGCAGTGCTACTGTCCCTGAGAGGGCTGCATCCAATTCATAATCTGTATATGGAACATCACATTCATCATGTTGTTTGCTCAACATGAAATTTATGAGAGCATTTCTGTCTATGGACCTCGCTTGCAATTTCTCCCTAGTGCTAGCTGGTAACATTCCAAGGCTGGAAACCTGAGCCATTTTGTAATAACTGATTGGCTTTCTGTTGCGGGTTTGGGTGTGAAACTTGTCTACTATTTTTGCCAATAATTTTGTTTATGCCTTTCCAGGCTTTGCCCAGGGGAGTATGCAGGTTAAGTCCACTAACAAAACCCTCCCATTCATTTTGTCTCAGTTCAGTTATTCTCTCCCTCGCCGCTGCAAGCGCGGCCTGAAACAGTTTTAACATTTGAGGAGTTCTAAGGCTCTTATATGCTTTACCTGTCTGTCTAGCAATTGATTTAAGCTCTTTCAGTTTAGCATCATCATAGTACTGGTTGTGTCTGACCTTTTCCCAGTACGGTCTTTTTGTTTGGTGTGAATCACTATTTTTGATGGCCTCATAAGTTTTATTTAAGAGGTCATCATAAAACTGTTGTACATTCTCAGGTTCATAACACCCACACCCAAGAAACGTTAACCGGGACTGGTTACCGGGAGATCATTTACCGGGAAGGTGCGCCCGAAGGAAGCAAAATTATACTTAGACTCGGTACAGTCCGGATTCATTAACCGGATACTACTGTGTACCGTTTACCAGCACCATCTACACGCACGCGCACACACACACACACACACACACACACAAACACACACACACACACACACACACACACACACACACACACACACACACACACACACACACACACACACACACACACACACACACACACACACTGACAAGCATCCCCTGTAAATACTTGAAAGAACAATTAGGCTAAGACTGGTTGCACACCTAGTGAATATTAGGTTTGTAAACAAACATCAACATGGGTTCTGGAAAGGGAAATCTTGCCTAACATTCCTTTTGGAATTCTATGATAAAATAACGAGGATAAAGCAAAACAGTGAAGGTTGGGCAGACTGCATATTTATAGACTGCCAAAAAGCCTTTGATACAGTACCACACATGAGACTGCTATTCAAATTTTAGAGGCAGGCGGGAGTAAGTGGACAGGCCTAGCATGGGTAAGGAACTACCTAACAGGAAGGAACCAGAGAGTTACGGTAAGGGGCGAGAAGTCGGACTGGCGAACAGTAACGAGTGGAGTACCTCAAGGATCGGTGCTGGGACCCAATTCATATTATCTAATATAACGTAAAAGGACCCATTATTGCCGTGTATTACAGAGAGTAGAATCCTAACATGTCGATGTTCGAGATTGACGCAAATTAGAGAAGAGTGTGACAGATGAGGACTGTAGGATCTCCACCACTGGACTTACATGTCTGACCATAACAGACTAACATACCACGTGGCTAATGATTACCTACCTGGACACTAAGCTGAGTAGTAGCAGGCTACCATCCAGTAAGGAAAGAGCAAGGAAAAATTCTTTACAGAGCAGCATAGAACACTTGGTATAACAA
>WNGS01001629.1:12930-26391 GCA_020271785.1 Procambarus virginalis
CATATATATATATATATATATATATATATATATATATATATATATATATATATATATATATATATATATATATTATGAATAACAGAGGTCCCAGGACAGAGCCTTGAGGCACTTACAACATTTTCCCACTCTGACTTAACCCCATTTATACTCTGTTTCCTTTCCTTCCTGTTTCCTTTCCTTTTTCCATTGTTTCCATCACAAACCTTACCACTATCAACTGCCTCAACTATGCTGGAATTAAATTAAATGTTTGCACCCTGGCAAACACTTCGTCTGGCCCTGGGGATTTGTTTGGCTTGAGTTTCACTATTTGTTTAATAACATCCTCCCTGGTAACTGCTAAACTAGTCAGCTTGTCCTCGTCCCCACCCACATAGACTTGTTCGGCTGAAGGCATAGTGTTAAGTTCCTCTTTAGTAAATATATATAAAATATTAAGAATACTACTCATCTCTTCGTCATTATCCGTTATCTGACCTGTCTCGGTGTTTAATGGTCCGATCATTTCCCTAATCTTTGTTCGATATAACTGAAAAAAACCCTTCAGGATTTGTCTGTGGGTGGCCTGCTATGCGAACTTCATAGTTTCTTTTTGCTTTACTTATATCTCTTTTTAACATTTCTAACCAGTTGGGCGAATTCTTGTTCTAAACTGACGTCGCCATCCTAATCCCTTTGTACCAAGCTCTCTTTCTACCTGTAAGGTTCTTCAGATCCGTCGTTATCTATTTCGGGTCATTATTATTTAATCTATTCAATTTGTTTGGTATACTACGTTCCTGTTCCTTGCTTAGAATATTTTTAAATAAGTTATATTTTGAATCCACATCGAAATTCCATTTTACGTCAACCATCGCTGGGTGAACGTGTCGCTCCGCCCCCCCCCACCCATGCCCAAGACTTTCCAATCTACTGTATTTCAACCCAAAAATTTCTTAGACCATTAAAATCAGCTTTTCGAAAATCTGGCACTTTAACAGAATTTTCTCCTACAAATCTATTCCATTCTATACTAAATCTGATGTCTTTGTGATCACTGTTCCCTAGCTCACTCTCTCTTTCGATGTCATTAATTTGTGTTTCCCTGTTAGATAACACTAAATATATAATATTATTTTCTCGCGTTGGTTCCTTAATGTGTTGCGTAAGAAATACATTATAAAAGAGGGAGGGAGGGAGGGAGGGAGTTATCAGGGGCAAGTGCCAAGCCATTACGACTATATAAGAAAGCAATCGTCAATTAATTTTTGAAAATCTTCTGCTTCATTATTCCCTGTTCTGTTAATCCAGTTTATTCCACTGAAATTAAAGTCCCCCATGACACAAGTACTGTTAGACCAAGATGCTCTAGATATTTCATCCCAGAGATGCTTTGTTTCCATTCTGTCTAAGTTTGGTGGCCTGTATATAACCCCTGTTATAAGATTTTTAGCTTTTTCGTCTAATTCTAGCCAAATAGTTTCTGTGTGTGGCTCAGGTTTGATTCCCTCTTTGAGACTACATTTCAAAAATTCCCTAACATATATGGCTACTCCCCCTCCTCGTCTAATATGTCTGTGTGTGAAATAGTTTAAATCCGTTTAATTCATATTCAGTTAATACTTCTCTATTTTCTACAAATATTCATATTTCGGCAAGTGGAATAATATCTATATTTTCTGTTCAGACAAGAGTATTTAAATCATTTATTTTGTTTCTTAGACTCCTGCTGTTCGTGGGAGTACTCATGCTGTTGTTCGTGGGAGTACTCCTGCTGTTCGTGGGAGTACTCCTGCTGTTCGTGGGAGTACTCCTGCTGTTCGTGGGAGTACTCCTGTTGTTCGTGGGAGTACTCCTGCTGTTCGTGGGAGTACTCCTGCTGTTCGTGGGAGTACTCCTGCTGTTCGTGGGAGTACTCCTGCTGTTGTTCGTGGGAGTACTCCTGTTGTTCGTGGGAGTACTCCTGTTGTTCGTGGGAGTACTCCTGCTGTTCGTGGGAGTACTCATGCTGTTGTTCGTGGGAGTACTTCTGCTGTTGTTCGTGGGAGTACTCCCGCTGTTGTTCGTGGGAGTACTCCCTGTTGTTCGTGGGAGTACTCTGTTGTTCGTGGGAGTACTCATGTTGTTCGTGGGAGTACTCCTGTTGTTCGTGGGAGTACTCCTGTTGTTCGTGGGAGTACTCATGCTGTTGTTCGTGGGAGTACTCCTGCTGTTGTTCGTGGGAGTACTCCTGTTGTTCGTGGGAGTACTCCTGTTGTTCGTGGGAGTACTCCTGCTGTTCGTGGGAGTACTCCTGTTGTTCGTGGGAGTACTCCTGCTGTTCGTGGGAGTACTCCTGCTGTTCGTGGGAGTACTCCCGCTGTTCGTGGGAGTACTCCCGCTGTTCGTGGGAGTACTGCTGTTGTTCGTGGGAGTACTCCTGTTGTTCGTGGGAGTACTCCTGCTGTTCGTGGGAGTACTCCTGCTGTTCGTGGGAGTACTCCCGCTGTTCGTGGGAGTACTCCCGCTGTTCGTGGGAGTACTCCCGCTGTTCGTGGGAGTACTCATGCTGTTGTTCGTGGGAGTACTCCTGTTGTTCGTGGGAGTACTCCGCTGTTCGTGGGAGTACTCCTGCTGTTGTTCGTGGGAGTACTCTTGTTGTTCGTGGGAGTACTCCTGTTGTTCGTGGGAGTACTCCCGCTGTTCGTGGGAGTACTCCTGCTGTGTTCGTGGGAGTACTCATGCTGTTGTTCGTGGGAGTACTCCCGCTGTTCGTGGGAGTACTCCTGCTGTTGTTCGTGGGAGTACTCCCGCTGTTCGTGGGAGTACTCCTGCTGTTGTTCGTGGGAGTACTCATGCTGTTGTTCGTGGGAGTACTCATGCTGTTGTTCGTGGGAGTACTCCCGCTGTTCGTGGGAGTACTCCTGCTGTTGTTCGTGGGAGTACTCCCGCTGTTCGTGGGAGTACTCCCGCTGTTCGTGGGAGTACTCATGCTGTTGTTCGTGGGAGTACTCCTGCTGTTCGTGGGAGTACTCCCGCTGTTCGTGGGAGTACTCCTGTTGTTCGTGGGAGTACTCCTGTTGTTCGTGGGAGTACTCCTGCTGTTCGTGGGAGTACTCCCGCTGTTCGTGGGAGTACTCCCGCTGTTCGTGGGAGTACTCCTGCTGTTGTTCGTGGGAGTACTCATGCTGTTCGTGGGAGTACTCCTGCTGTTCGTGGGAGTACTCCTGTTGTTCGTGGGAGTACTCCTGTTGTTCGTGGGAGTACTCATGCTGTTCGTGGGAGTACTCCTGTTGTTCGTGGGAGTACTCCTGCTGTTCGTGGGAGTACTCCTGCTGTTCGTGGGAGTACTCCGCTGTTCGTGGGAGTACTCCTGCTGTTGTTCGTGGGAGTACTCCTGCTGTTCGTGGGAGTACTCTGCTGTTGTTCGTGGGAGTACTCATGCTGTTCGTGGGAGTACTCCTGCTGTTCGTGGGAGTACTCCTGCTGTTCGTGGGAGTACTCCTGCTGTTCGTGGGAGTACTCCTGTTGTTCGTGGAGTACTCCTGTTGTTCGTGGGAGTACTCCGCTGTTGTTCGTGGGAGTACTCCTGTTGTTCGTGGGAGTACTCCTGTTGTTCGTGGGAGTACTCCTGCTGTTCGTGGGAGTACTCCTGTTGTTCGTGGGAGTACTCCTGTTGTTCGTGGGAGTACTCCTGTTGTTCGTGGGAGTACTCCTGCTGTGTTCGTGGGAGTACTCATGCTGTTCGTGGGAGTACTCCTGCTGTTCGTGGGAGTGCTCCTGCTGTTCGTGGGAGTACTCCTGTTGTTCGTGGGAGTACTCCTGCTGTTCGTGGGAGTACTCCTGCTGTTCGTGGGAGTACTCCTGTTGTTCGTGGGAGTACTCCTGTTGTTCGTGGGAGTACTCATGCTGTTCGTGGGAGTACTCCTGCTGTTCGTGGGAGTACTCATGCTGTTCGTGGGAGTACTCCTGCTGTTCGTGGGAGTACTCCCGCTGTTCGTGGGAGTACTCCTGCTGTTGTTCGTGGGAGTACTCATGCTGTTCGTGGGAGTACTCCTGCAGTTCGTGGGAGTACTCCTGTTGTTCGTGGGAGTACTCCCGCTGTTCGTGGGAGTACTCCTGCTGTTCGTGGGAGTACTCCTGCTGTTCGTGGGAGTACTCCTGTTGTTCGTGGGAGTACTCCTGTTGTTCGTGGGAGTACTCATGCTGTTCGTGGGAGTACTCCTGCTGTTCGTGGGAGTACTCCTGCTGTTCGTGGGAGTACTCCTGCTGTTCGTGGGAGTACTCCTGCTGTTCGTGGGAGTACTCCTGCTGTTGTTCGTGGGAGTACTCATGCTGTTCGTGGGAGTACTCCCGCAGTTCGTGGGAGTACTCCTGTTGTTCGTGGGAGTACTCCGCTGTTCGTGGGAGTACTCATGCTGTTCGTGGGAGTACTCCCGCTGTTCGTGGGAGTACTCCTGCTGTTCGTGGGAGTACTCCTGCTGTTCGTGGGAGTACTCCTGCTGTTCGTGGGAGTACTCCTGTTGTTCGTGGGAGTACTCCTGCTGTTCGTGGGAGTACTCCTGTTGTTCGTGGGAGTACTCCTGCTGTTCGTGGGAGTACTCCTGTTGTTCGTGGGAGTACTCCTGCTGTTCGTGGGAGTACTCCTGCTGTTGTTCGTGGGAGTACTCCTGTTGTTCGTGGGAGTACTCCTGCTGTTGTTCGTGGGAGTACTCCTGTTGTTCGTGGGAGTACTCCTGCTGTTCGTGGGAGTACTCCTGCTGTTCGTGGGAGTACTCCTGCTGTTGTTCGTGGGAGTACTCCTGTTGTTCGTGGGAGTACTCCCGCTGTTGTTCGTGGGAGTACTCCTGTTGTTCGTGGGCGTACTCCCGCTGTTGTTCGTGGGAGTACTCCTGCTGTTCGTGGGAGTACTCCTGCTGTTCGTGGGAGTACTCCTGTTGTTCGTGGGAGTACTCCTGTTGTTCGTGGGAGTACTCCTGTTGTTCGTGGGAGTACTCCTGTTGTTCGTGGGAGTACTCCTGCTGTTGTTCGTGGGAGTACTCCTGTTGTTCGTGGGAGTACTCCTGTTGTTCGTGGGAGTACTCCCGCTGTGTTCGTGGGAGTACTCCTGTTGTTCGTGGGAGTACTCCTGCTGTTCGTGGGAGTACTCCTGCTGTTGTTCGTGGGAGTACTCCCGCTGTTGTTCGTGGGAGTACTCCTGCTGTTGTTCGTGGGAGTACTCCCGCTGTTCGTGGGAGTACTCCTGCTGTTCGTGGGAGTACTCCCGCTGTTGTTCGTGGGAGTACTCCCGCTGTTGTTCGTGGGAGTACTCCTGCTGTTCGTGGGAGTACTCCTGTTGTTCGTGGGAGCACTCCTGCTGTTCGTGGGAGTACTCCTGCTGTTGTTCGTGGGAGTACTCCTGCTGTTGTTCGTGGGAGTACTCCTGTTGTTCGTGGGAGTACTCCTGCTGTTCGTGGGAGTACTCCTGCTGTTGTTCGTGGGAGTACTCCTGTTGTTCGTGGGAGTACTCCTGTTGTTCGTGGGAGTACTCCTGCTGTTCGTGGGAGTACTCCTGCTGTTCGTGGGAGTACTCCTGTTGTTCGTGGGAGTACTCCTGCTGTTCGTGGGAGTACTCCCGCTGTTCGTGGGAGTACTCCCGCTGTTCGTGGGAGTACTCCTGTTGTTCATGGGAGTACTCCTGTTGTTCGTGGAAGTACTCATGCTGTTCGTGGGAGTACTCATGCTGTTCATGGGAGTACTCCTGTTGTTCGTGGGAGTACTCCTGTTGTTCGTGGAAGTACTCCTGCTGTTCGTGGGAGTACTCCTGTTGTTCGTGGGAGTACTCCTGCTGTTCGTGGGAGTACTCCTGTTGTTCGTGGGAGTACTCCTGTTGTTCGTGGGAGTACTCCTGTTGTTCGTGGAAGTACTCCTGCTGTTCGTGGGAGTACTCCTGTTGTTCGTGGGAGTACTCCTGTTGTTCATGGGAGTACTCCTGTTGTTCATGGGAGTACTCCTGTTGTTCGTGGGAGTACTCCTGTTGTTCGTGGGAGTACTCCTGTTGTTCGTGGGAGTACTCCTGCTGTTCGTGGGAGTACTCCTGCTGTTCGTGGGAGTACTCCTGTTGTTCATGGGAGTACTCCTGTTGTTCATTGGAGTACTCCTGTTGTTCGTGGAAGTACTCCTGTTGTTCGTGGGAGTACTCCTGCTGTTCGTGGGAGTACTCCTGTTGTTCGTGGGCGTACACCTGCTGTTCGTGGAAGTACTCCTGCTGTTCGTGGAAGTACTCCTGCTGTTCGTGGAAGTACTCCTGTTGTTCGTGGGAGTACTCCTGCTGTTCGTGGAAGTACTCCTGCTGTTCGTGGAAGTACTCCTGTTGTTCGTGAAGTACTCCTGCTGTTCGTGGAAGTACTCCTGCTGTTCGTGGGAGTACTCCTGCTGTTCGTGGGAGTACTCCTGCTGTTCGTGGGAGTACTCCTGTTGTTCGTGGGAGTACTCCTGCTGTTCGTGGGAGTACTCCTGCTGTTCGTGGAAGTACTCCTGTTGTTCGTGGGAGTACTCCTGCTGTTCGTGGGAGTACTCCTGCTGTTCGTGGGAGTACTCCTGCTGTTCGTGGAAGTACTCCTGTTGTTCGTGGGAGTACTCCTGCTGTTCGTGGGAGTACTCCTGCTGTTCGTGGAAGTACTCCTGTTGTTCGTGGGAGTACTCCTGCTGTTCGTGGGAGTACTCCTGCTGTTCGTGGGAGTACTCCTGCTGTTCGTGGAAGTACTCCTGTTGTTCGTGGAAGTACTCCTGCTGTTCGTGGAAGTACTCCTGTTGTTCGTGGAAGTACTCCTGCTGTTCGTGGAAGTACTCCTGCTGTTCGTGGAAGTACTCCTGTTGTTCGTGGGAGTACTCCTGCTGTTCGTGGGAGTACTCCTGCTGTTCGTGGAAGTACTCCTGTTGTTCGTGGGAGTACTCCTGCTGTTCGTGGGAGTACTCCTGCTGTTCGTGGGAGTACTCCTGCTGTTCGTGGAAGTACTCCTGTTGTTCGTGGGAGTACTCCTGCTGTTCGTGGGAGTACTCCTGCTGTTCGTGGGAGTACTCCTGCTGTTCGTGGAGTACTCCTGCTGTTCGTGGGAGTACTCCTGCTGTTCGTGGGAGTACTCCTGCTGTTCGTGGGAGTACTCCTGCTGTTCGTGGGAGTACTCCTGCTGTTCGTGGGAGTACTCCTGCTGTTCGTATACATACTACTATCTCTAGTGTGAAAAGTTCTTGTTATCCAACCTGTCATTTTTCTTGCAGTTGTGACGGCTACTTTATTGTGTTCTTTAAAGGTAAGGTCTTCCGACATGAGTACACCCAGATCCTTTACATTGCCTTTTCGTTCTATGTTATGATTTGCCTGAGTTTTGTACGTGGTTTCCGTTTTTATAAATTTTTTTCCGTAGCGCATGAGCTGGAACTTATCTTCATTAAATACTATATTATTTTCTGTAGCCCATAGAAAGGTCTGATTTACATTTCTGCTTGATGGGGTTCTGGGAGTTCTTCTACTCCACAAGCCCGGCCCGAGGCCAGGCTTGACTTGTGAGAGTTTGGTCCACCAGGCTGTTGCTTGGAGCGGCCCGCAGGCCCACATATTAGCCTCGTTGGTCTGGCATTTCTTAAAGAAAATTATCTAGTTTTCTCTTGAAGATGTCCACGGTTGTTCCGGCAATATTTCTTATGCTCGCTGGGAGGACGTTGAACAACCGCGGACCTCTGATGTTTATACAGGGTTCTCTGATTGTGCCTATGGCACCTCTGCTCTTCACTGGTTCTATTCTGCATTTTCATCCATATCGTTCACCCAGTACGATCTTATTTTACTGTGTAGATTTGGGACCTGGCCTCCAGTATTTTCCATGTGTATATTATTTGGTATCTCTCTCGTCTACTTTCTAGTGAGTACATTTGGAGAGCTTTGAGACGATCCCAATAATTTAGGTGCTTTATCTCGTCTATGCGTGCCGTATATGTTCTCTGTATTCCCTCTATTTCAGCAATCTCTCCTGCTCTGAAGGGGGAAGTGAGTACTGAGCAGTACTCAAGACGGGACAACACAAGTGACTTGAAGAGTACAACCATTGTGATGGGATCTCTGGATTTGAAAGTTCTCGTAATCCATCCGATCATTTTCTGGCTGACGCAATATTGCTTGGTTATGCTCCCTAAACGTTAGGTCGTCGGACATCATTATTCCCAAATCCTTTACATACTGTTTTTTACTATGGGAAGATGTGATTGTGTTTTGTACCCTGTATTATGTTTAAGATCCTCATTTTTGCCGTACCTGTGTACCTGGAATTTATCACTGTTAAACATCATGTTATTTCCTGATGCCCAGTCGAAAACTTTATTAATATCTGCTTGTAGTTTTTCAATGTCTTCAGCAGCGGTGATTTTATGCTGATTGAGAGAGGAGGGGGTGAGGAGGAGGAGTGAGGGGGGGGGGAAGGTGTGAGGTGTGAGAACACAGGTGTGTGAGGTGTGAGAACACAGGTGTGTGAGAGGAAACACAGGTGGTACGTCAACAGGGAGGAGAGTGAGTCCCCGGCACCGCCACCTTCCACACATCTCCGTACAGGTTTGTGACTGTGTGCCAGCCAGAGGAGGAAGGTGAGGGGGGTGGGGGGTGGCACTGGGCGTCCTGGTGGCCTGACCTGGAGCTGTGGTGGCACCTTGTGTGTGTGGGTGCCAGCGTGCGGCCTCTCCTGGGCTTGTGGCAACACCAGCACACAGGTGTGGCCAGCGAGGCAGGTGTGTGTGCTAGTTACCCCGCTGGGCCACAGGCTAGTGCTCTCTACAAGGTGATTTGACGTGTTTCCTGCTCCTGCTGCTCCCTGCTGCTCCCTGCTGCTCCCTGCTGCTCCCTGCTGCTACTTGCTGCTTCCTGCTGCTACCTGCTGCTTCCTGCTCACACGTGAGACTGACCATTTTTACTCTATAAATAATGTTATTAATTTCTTGTGTGGCCTGGTGGTTGTATACCAGTGTGGCCTGGTGGAGGTATACCTGTGTGGCCTGGTGGTGGAGGTATACCAGTGTGGCCTGGTGGAGGTATACCTGTGTGGCCTGGTGGTGGAAGTATACCAGTGTGGCCTGGTGGAGGTATACTTGTGTGGCCTGGTGGAGGTATACCTGTGTGGCCTGATGGAGGTATACCTGTGTGGCCTGGTGGTGGAGGTATACCAGTGTGGCCTGGTGGAGGTATACCTGTGTGGCCTGGTGGTGGAAGTATACCAGTGTGGCCTGGTGGAGGTATACTTGTGTGGCCTGGTGGAGGTATACCTGTGTGGCTTGATGGAGGTATACCTGTGTGGCCTGGTGGTGGAGGTATACCAGTGTGGCCTGGTGGAGGTATACCTGTGTGGCCTGGTGGTGGTGGTATACCAGTGTGGCCTGGTGGTGGTATACCTGTGTGGCCTGGTGATGGTATACCTGTGTGGCCTGGTGGTGGTGGTATACCTGTGAGGCCTGGTGGAGGTATACCTGTGTGGCCTGGTGGTGGTATACCAGTGTGGCCTGGTGGTGGAGGTATACTTGTGTGGCCTGGTGGAGGTATACCTGTGTGGCCTGGTGGAGGTATACCTGTGAGGCCTGGTGGAGGTATACCTGTGTGGCCTGGTGGTGGTATACCAGTGTGGCCTGGTGGTGGTGGTATACCAGTGTGGCCTGGTGGTGGAGGTATACCTGTGTGGCCTGGTGGTGGTGGTATACCAGTGTGGCCTGGTGGTGGAGGTATACCTGTGTGGCCTGGTGGTGGTATACCTGTGTGACCTGGTGGAGGTATACCTGTGTGGCCTGGTGGTGGTGGAGGTATACCTGTGTGGCCTGGTGGTGGTGGAGGTATACCAGTGTGGCCTGGTGGTGGTATACCTGTGTGGCCTGGTGGAGGTATACCTGTGTGGCCTGGTGGAGGTATACCTGTGTGGCATGGTGGAGGAATACCTGTGTGGCCTGGTGGTGGAGGTATACCAGTGTGGCCTGGTGGTGGTATACCAGTGTGGCCTGGTGGAGGTATACCTGTGTGGCCTGGTGGAGGTATACCTGTGTGGCCTGGTGGAGGTATACCTGTGTGGCCTGGTGGTGGTATACCTGTGTGGCCTGGTGGTGGTATACCTGTGTGGCCTGGTGGAGGTATACTTGTGTGGCCTGGTGGAGGTATACCTGTGTGGCCTGGTGGAGGTATACCTGTGAGGCCTGGTGGAGGTATACCTGTGTGGCCTGGTGGTGGTATACCAGTGTGGCCTGGTGGTGGAGGTATACTTGTGTGGCCTGGTGGAGGTATACCTGTGTGGCCTGGTGGAGGTATACCTGTGAGGCCTGGTGGAGGTATACCTGGTGGAGGTATACCTGGTTGATACCTGGTTGATGGGGTTCTGGGAGTTCTTCTACTTCCCAAGCCCGGCCCGAGGCCAGGCTTGACTTGTGAGAGTTTGGTCCACTAGGCTGTTGCTTGGAGCGGCCCGCAGGCCCACATACCCACCACAGCCCGGCTGGTCCGGCACTCCTTGGAGGAATAAATCTAGTTTCCTCTTGAAGATGTCCACGGTTGTTCCGGCAATATTTCTTATGCTTGCTGGGAGGGTGTTGAACAACCGCGGACCTCTGATGTTTATACAGTGTTCTCTGATTGTGCCTATGGCACCTCTGCTCTTCACTGGTTCTATTCTGCATTTTCTTCCATATCGTTCACTCCAGTACGTTGTTATTTTACTGTGTAGATTTGGGACCTGGCCCTCCAGTATCTTCCACGTGTATAATATTTTATATCTCTCTCGTCTTCTTTCTAGTGAGTACATTTGGAGAGCTTTGAGACGATCCCAATAATTTAGGTGCTTTATCGCGTCTATGGGTGCCGTATATGTTCTCTGTATTCCCTCTATTTCAGCAATCTCTCCTGCTCTGAAGGGGGAAGTGAGTACTGAACAGTACTCAAGACGGGACAGCACAAGTGACTTGAAGAGTACAAGCATTGTGATGGGATCCCTGGATTTGAAAGTTCTCGTAATCCATCCTATCATTTTTCTGGCTGTCGCAATATTTGCTTGGTTATGCTCCCTAAACGTTAGGTCGTCAGACATCATTATTCCCAAATCCTTTACATGCTGTTTTCCTACTATGGGCACATTTGATTGTGTTTTGTACCCTGTATTATGTTTAATGTCCTCATTTTTACCGTACCTGAGTACCTGGAATTTGTCACTGTTAAACATCATGTTATTTTCTGATGCCCAGTCGAAAACTTTATTAATATCAGCTTGAAGTTTTTCAATGTCTTCAGCCGAGGTAATTTTCATACTGATTTTTGTGTCGTCTGCAAAGGATGATACGAAGCTGTGACTTGTATTTTTGTCTATATCTGATATGAGAATAAGGAAAAGCAGCGGTGCAAGGACTGTACCCTGAGGTACAGAGCTTTTAACTGCACTTGGACTAGATTTTATATGGTTGACCGTTACTCGCTGAGTCCTGTTTGACAGAAAACTGAGTATCCAGCGTCCTACTTTACCGGTTATTCCCATTGACTTCATTTTGTGTGCTATCACGCCATGGTCACATTTATCGAAAGCCTTTGCGAAGTCCGTGTATATCACATCAGCATTCTGTTTTTCTTCTAATGCCTCAGTGACTTTGTCGTAGTGCTCAAGTAGCTGTGAGAGGCACGATCTTCCCGCTCGAAATCCATGTTGGCCTGGGTTGTGAAGGTCATTGGTCTCCATGAAATTGGTGACCTGACTCCTAATCACTCTCTCAAATACTTTTATTATGTGCGATGTTAGTGCAACTGGTCTATAATTCTTTGCCAATGCTTTGCTCCCTCCCTTGTGTAGAGGGGCTATGTCTGCTACTTTAAGTGCATCTGGTATCTCCCCCGTGTCCAAGCTCTTCCTCCACACTATACTGAGTGCCTGTGCTACCGGCACTTTGCATTTCTTTATAAATATTGAATTCCATGAGTCTGGACCTGGGGCCGAGTGCATGGGCATGTTTTCAATTTCTCTTTCAAAATTTAGTGCGCTCGTGTTGATATCAGTTATATTTACAGGGGTTTGGATATCACGCATAAAGAAATTGTCTGGATCTTCTACTTTCATGTTGTTTATTGGAGTGCTAAACATGTCCTCATACTGCTTTTTTAGGATTTCACTAATTTCTTTGTCATCCTCCGTGTATGAACCTTCA
Organism: Procambarus virginalis; assembly: GCA_020271785.1. Classification (NCBI taxonomy): domain Eukaryota; kingdom Metazoa; phylum Arthropoda; class Malacostraca; order Decapoda; family Cambaridae; genus Procambarus; species Procambarus virginalis. Next base: position 25,078 of record WNGS01001629.1, read on the forward strand.
CTTGTACGAATAGGTCCAATACTGGCAGTAGTTTTTGCTTTTGATTTCGCATATGTGAAGAAGTATTTTGGATTTTTCTTTATTTCCTGAATTGCTTTCTGTTCTAACTGCCTTTCTTCAGTTTCATATGAGTGTTTCAATTTCCGCTCGATTTCTTCAATCTCCCTATTTAAATTATTCCTTCTTTGACGGGAAATTCGTGTCTGCATAAGCAGTTCCGTTATTCTTTTCCTGCGTTTATAGTGTCTTCTGCGTTCTCTTTCTACGTTGGATCTCTTTCTGGCTTTCCTCAAAGGAACATGTTTCAGACAGACTTGATACGCTTCCGAAGTCAGTTTTTCTATTCCTTCTGTAGGACTTTTATTACTTAAAACAGTTTCCCATGGAATGTTTTAAGTTCCCTGTTTATTATCTCCCAGTCTATCCTTTTATTATTAAAATTGAATTTACTGAATAGCCCCTCTCGCTTTATCAACGTTTTAGGTCTATTCTGAGTATTGATGGTAGTTTGCACTTCAATGAGCTTGTGATCTGAATATGTGGTATCTGATATCGTAATGTCTCTGATAATGTCTTCATTGTTCGTAAAGACCAGATCTAGAATATTTCATTTCTCGTTGGCTCCGATATCTGCTGAGTGAGTGAAAATTTGTCACAGAATCTAAGTAGTTCTCTAATCTGTGGTTGGTTAGGTCCTGATAGATTCCCTGGTATAATATTATTGTTTGCTATTCTCCACCTGAGACTAGGCAAGTTGAAGTCACCTAAGAAGATAATATCAGGTTGGGTTCTCCAAATTATCAAGGCTATTCTCTATTTTGTTTTCTGTTCTGTGAATCCTCAGCCGTTGCATCTGGCGGTTTGTATATTAGAATAATCACTAAATTTATTTTCTCTATTTTTAATCCCAGTACCTCTACCACCTCATTTGTAACGTTTAGGAGCTCCGAGCACACAAGGTCTTCCCTAATATACAGACCCACTCCTCCATGTGACCTAATTTTCCTATCACACCTGTATAGGTTATATCCTGGAATCCAGATCTCACTGTCCAAGAATTCCCCTGCATGGGTTTCTGTGAAAGCTCCAAATACTGCATTTGACTCCGTGAGGAGGCCATTTATGAACTGTACTTTGTTGTTTGTTCTTGTTTTCAGTCCTTGTATGTTGGCAAAGATGAATGAGGTTACTCTATTAGTGATAGTTTGACTGGGAGACTTTTTCGGCAAGCCCATTATGCGTGGACATATTGAGTTTGTTCTGACCAGTGCTGATAAGAGGTGCCATAGGCACAATCAGAGAACACTGTATAAA
>WNGS01001629.1:33204-67828 GCA_020271785.1 Procambarus virginalis
CATCAGAGGTCCACGGTTGTTCAACACCCTCCCAGCAAGCATAAGAAATATTGCTGGAACAACCGTGACATCTTCAAGAGGAAACTGGACTGTTTTCTAAGACAAGTTCCGGACCAACCTGGCTGTGGTGGTATGTGGCCCTGCGGTTGCTCCAAGCAACAGCCTGGTGGACCAAGCTCTCACAAGTCGAGCCTGGCCTCGGGCCGGGCTTGGGGAGTAGAAGAACTCCCAGAACCCCATCAAGCAAGTAAGCTGCTCTATCCCTTTGAGATGTATTTTATTGTCTCAATAAACAACTTGAACGTCACCAGGGGAGTCCCACAGGGCTCTGTTCAGAGAAGGAACAAGCGAGAAGGGTTATTCAATGAATGAAATTTCAACAATAAGAGGATCGACTGGGAAAAAATAAATGTAGACCTTGAACCATTCAATGGGAGACGGTCTTAAGCGACAAACTCCCACACAGGGAATAGCTCAACTGACAGCTGAAGCTTACAAGGTCTGCTTGAAGCACGTGCCTGTGAGGAGGGGCAGAAAGACGCAGTCTGCGTACTCTAGAAAGCGAACGCAGACGACTGTACATTCGAAAACAAATTATGGAAATACTTAGACTTGAATATCACCAGTAAGGAAAATTAATTAAAACGGGTGATCTAAGAAACAGAGCAGGCGCTGAAGCGATCATACGAGTTTGAGGAAATGGAATTGGAACACAAAGCTGTCTATACAAGAGTTAAGAAAAATCCAAAATATTTTTTTCACATACGCAAAATCAAAATTAAAAACTTCCACCAGTATTGGACCGTTAATTACAAATGAAGGTACGTACACAGAGGGCGACAAAGGTATTAGTGAAATTCTAAGAAGCCAGTATGAGGCTATGTTTAGCACACCAATAACAACATGAAAGTTGATGACCCAGACAGCTTCTTTATGAATGACATTCAAGCTGCAGATAATATAACGGATATTACCACAAACTCGGAAGACTGGAAGAGAAATTGACAATATGCCTTTGCACTCAGCTCCTGGGCCTGACTCATGGAATTCATTATCACAAAGAAATGTAAAGTACCAGTAGTGAGAGCACTCAGCGTAATATGGAGAAAGAGCCTGGATACAGGGGAGATACCAGCAGCGCTTACATCTGCAGATATAGCTCCTCTGCACAAGGGGGGGGGGGGGAGTAAAGCCTTGGCAAAAACTATAGCACAGTTAAACTATCCAGATTTATGGAAACTAATGAAAAACAAATAATCATAATCGAAACCCACGACACGGATTTACAGCGGGAAGATCCTGTCTGTCACAGTTACTCAATAACATAGAATCACAGAAGCTTAGAGGAAAAGCAAAATGCAGATGTTGTATACACAGACTTTGCAAAGGCATTCGACACGTGTGACCATGGAGTGATAGCCCATAAAATGAGATCATTAGGAATAACGGGTAAAGTGGGGCGTTGGATTTTCAATTTTCTGTTAAACAGAATACAGTGTGACGGTCAATCAAATAAAATCAAGCCCAAGTGCAGTGAAAAGCTCTGTGCCCCATGGCACAGTCCTTGCACCGCTGCTATTTCTCAGTCTTATCATTGATATAGACAAAAATACTGTCACAGTTTCGTTTCATCCTTTGCAGATAATACAAAAATCAGCAAGAAAATTGCCACTGCAGAAAACACTGAAAAAGTACAGGTAGATATAAATAAAGTACTGTACTCGATTGGGCAACTGAAAAAAACATGATGTTTAACGGTGATAAGTTCCAGGTACTGAGGTATGGTAACGAGGAAGTTAAACGACACACAAGGTACAGGACACAGACACAATCATAGAAGGAAAGCAACAGATAAAAGATCTGGGAATTATGATGTCTGACGACCTGACAGTAGTGAACATAACAGAGCAATTATAGCGGCGGCCGGGAACATGATAGGATGGATTATGGCACAGGGGTCTCCAAACTATGGCCCGCGGGCCACATCCGGCCCGCCACATCCGGCCCGCCACATAATTTCATCCGGCCCGCCAAACAAATCCCTGTGTGATGGTCTTGAAAAAATAATTATCGTACGAATGGCATCGCAGAATTATTCAAAGCTTTTTCCAAAACATTTTCCAAAATGAAGTGTGTGAAATCTAACTATCGAGCAAATTTGTCTGATGATCACTTGAAATCAATTCTTACAATTGGCTCATCTAATCTGGAACCTGATTTTAATGAAATTTTGAAGTCAAAACGACAGTATCATTCGTCACACTAATTTGGTTGCATAAAACTAAAGGCAGGAATCTATTTAGTTTACCCTAATTTTTTCCAAAAAGATATGTTTTAAATTTTCCATGTTTATACTTTAATATTTGAGGAAATTAAATTACTGGCACTGATTTGTTTTTTTTTTTTTTCATTTTTTATTCCTTCGGCCCGCATAAATATGGGAAATATATAATGTGGCATTGAAAAGTTTGGAGACCCCTGGATTATGAGAACGTTCAAATCCAGGGAACCACAGCCACGCTAATACTATTTACATCACTGGTGTTGTCCCGTCTTGAGTACTGCTCGGTACTCACTTCCCCTTTCAGAGCGGGAGAGAACTCTGAATTAGAGGGAATACAGAGAACATATACGGCACGCATAGACTATTGGGACAGTCTCAATGCTCTTAAAAATGTTCTACTCTCTGGAAAGAAAAAGGCATTAATTAATATCATTTGAAAGATACTGGAGGGTCAGGTCCCAAATTTGCGCAATAGAATAACGATATACTTGAGCGAAAGATATAGAAGGAAATGCTGAATAGAACCAGTGAGGAGTAGAGGTGCCATAGGCACAGTCAGTGAACACTGTCTGAACACCAGAGTAGAGGTGCCATAGGCACAGTCAGTGAACACTGTCTGAACACCACAGGTCCACAGCTGTTCAACACCCTCCAAGCAAGCATTAGTAATATTGTCAGAACGAAGGTGGAGGCATTCAAGGGGCACTTGGACAGGTTCTTGCAAAAAGGACCAACCAGGCTGTAGTGGATATGTGGGCCTGCGGGCCGCTCCAAGCAACGGCCTGGTGGACCAAGCTCTGAAGTCGAGCCTGGCTTCAGGCCGGGCTCGGGGAGTAGAAGAACTCCTGAAATACTTCAGGTATGCTGCCCCAGCCCTGCTGTAGTCCTCACGTGTGTAATCTCTTCTTCGGCCTCAATGTGTGTCTTGCAATAACCAACTGCACATGTTGTTGTAGTTGTGAGGGTTGAGGTTGTGACCCGTGCATAATGCTGCAGTGGTTCCTTCCCGCTTGTTTCCTCAGTCTCAACACAGGGTCTCTCAAGTGTTGCTTTTCTCCTTATATGGTTATAAGACAGCTTTGGTTGCTCCTTAGCTGTTGCTGCCATGCCATTTGAAAATCGCCTCTGGGCTTCTCTCCTAATTCGGGTGCTCATTTTTTTTTAATTTATTATATACAGTATATATATTATATATATACAATATATATATATATATATATATATATATATATATATATATATATATATATATATATATATATATATATAGTTGTTACATTGTTGTAGAGCCACTAGCACGCATAGCGTTTCGGACAAGTCCGTAATCCTAATATTCTCCGGAATACGACCCGCCAAATCGTTTAACACGCAGGTATCCATTTTACTGTTGGGTTAATGCATCTCTATTGTTCTCTGTTCTCTCTACATTTTCTAGGCTTTTTATTTTGTAGTAAGGCAGGTTTGGTGATGTGTGACAGGGGTGTGTAGAGGCGGGTGAGGTTGGTATGGAAGATATGGTCCCATGACTGAAGCAAGGCCGGGGAGAGCGCGGGAGGGTTGGTAGGTGTGGTGGCCGGCCTGTCTGGGCCTCCCAGGAGGCTATAGTCCTAGTGTGTCCGTATCCTGCCTTCTGGCCACGGCTTCCCCTCCAAACTATTAACTTTAACGCCCTTTCTCCTCTTGCTGGTCTAGCTGTAACACCGCATAAATGATTCCCATTGACACCAATTTAAGAATAATCGCCGTAGACATTAATTTCTAGTTTAGTCCATTCTTGGAGGCAGGAGGTAGTGAAGGATGTGTGGGGCGGACGGCGATGGCGGGAACATGTCGGCCGCGCCGCGACGGTTGTGGGTAACAATTAAACTGTCCACGTATGATTTTTTTGTTGGCGTCCGTTTATACCTGGAGGGCTTGGGGCGGACCGGGGGGTGTCTGCCTCTGGCCGCCTCCACGGCCCCGGCGCTGGCCACGCCGCCTCTGCCGGAATTAATTAATACGAGCTTCTTACAATTCAAATGATAGAGAAAACCCATATCTAGTAGCTGAACGGAGGCTGCTGAGTGTGTCAGGCCTACCCTGGGGGCGGGTAGGCTCAGGGCCCCTGGGGGCGGGTAGGCTCAGTCCCCCTTGGGCGGGTAGGCCTCTAGGGCACGGGGGAGGGGCAGTAGGATTCATAAACAACTTTGAAAAGTAATGGAAAATAAGTACCATCAAAGAGGTACCAAATAGTTCACCTTGCAGAAGAAACTATGAGGGTATTATGAGCCCACGGCCCACCCCATGAGGCGTGGGGCCAGGCCTTCCTCACCCCATGAGGCGTGGGGCCAGGCCTGCCTCACCCCATGAGGCGCGGGGCCAGGCCTGCCTCACCCCATGAGGCGGGGTAGAATACAAAGGTTCGTAAGTGCTTGCGTAACAGCTTCGTGAATCTGGCCTTAGGAGTCAGCTTGTTGACGGGTTGCATCCTGGGGGGGGGGGACCTCGATATAAGCCTAACATGTACGGTATAAACTGGCTGCCTGTCCCCCGTAAACAATGAATTAATTATGAATTAAATTATGACAAGCCGAGTAATATTCTGCGGAGGAGTTGACCATGATTTCGTAGGCTTGACTTTCCCTCCTGGCCGGGTGTGGCCAGCACTGGGCCGGGTGTGGCCAGCACTGGGCCGGGTGTGGCCAGCACTGGGCCGGGTGTGGCCAGCACTGGGCCGGGTGTGGCCAGCACTGGGCCGGGTGTGGCCAGCACTGGGCCGGGTGTGGCCAGCACTGGGCCGGGTGTGGCCAGCACTGGGCCGGGTGTGGCCAGCACTGGGCCGGGTGTGGCCAGCACTGGGCCGGGTGTGGCCAGCACTGGGCCGGGTGGGGCCAGCACTGGGCCGGGTGTGCCAGCACTGGGCCGGGGTGGCCAGCACTGGGCCGGGTGTGGCCAGCACTGGGCCGGGTGTGGCCAGCACTGGGCCGGGTGGAGCCAGCACTGGGCCGGGTGTGGCCAGCACTGGGCCGGGTGTGGCCAGCACTGGGCCGGGTGTGGCCAGCACTGGGCCGGGTGTGGCCAGCACTGGGCCGGTGTGGCCAGCACTGGGCCGGGTGTGGCCAGCACTGGGCCGGGTGGGGCCAGCACTAGGCCGGTGGGCCAGCACTGGGCCGGGTGGGGACAGCACTGGGCGGGTGTGGCCAGCACTGGGCCGGGGAGTGGCCAGCACTGGGCCGGGGAGTGGCCAGCACTGGGCCGGGTGTGGCCAGCACTGGGCCGGGTGTGGCCAGCACTGGGCCGGGTGTGGCCAGCACTGGGCCGGGTGTGGCCAGCACTTGGCCGGGTGTGGCCAGCACTGGGCCGGGTGTGGCCAGCACTGGGCCGGGTGGAGCCAGCACTGGGCCGGGTGTGGCCAGCACTGGGCCGGGTGGGGCCTGCACTGGGCCGGGTGTGGCCAGCACTGGGCCGGGTGTGGCCAGCACTGGGCCGGGTGTGGCCAGCACTGGGCCGGGTGGAGCCAGCACTGGGCCGGGTGTGGCCAGCACTGGGCCGGGTGTGGCCAGCACTGGGCCGGGTGTGGCCAGCACTGGGCCGGGTGTGGCCAGCACTGGGCCGGGTGTGGCCAGCACTGGGCCGAGAACAACATAAGGTTGCCCTGATTAAATGACCTATTCGCAGAGGTTGTGCTTGATTACTCTCTAGTTTGTACAAATGTAAATCTGGTCGGCATTTATGTATAAGTGATGTGGACTTCCGTAGCGGCGGTGTTTTATTAAGGTGTGTAGGACACGCTACAGGCACCAGCCACACCCTGAGCCCCACCCTGCACCCCAACCCCACCCCGCCCCCACACCCTGCACCCCACCCCCACCCCACACGCCCAAAAGGTTACGCCTCCTCCCTCGTGTCAGCCACCTGGATATTTTAGCACAGGTTATGACCCTGTGGGGTCTCGCCCTTCTTAAACCACCCAACGGCGCCCCCCACACCCCCCCTCCGGCCCCACATCCCCCCGGTCCCACCCCCCCCTGCCCCACACCCACCTGCCCCACACCCCCCTGCCCCACACCTCCCCTGCCCCACACCCCCCTGCCCCACACCTCCCCTGCCCCCCCCCCTGCCCTACACCCCCCCTGCCCTACACCCCCCCTGCCCCACACCCCCTGCCCCACACCCCCCCTGCCCCACAACCCCCCCTGCCCCACACCCCCCCTGCCCCACACCCCCCCTGCCCCACACCTCCCCTGCCCCACACCTCCCCTGCCCCACACCTCCCCTGCCCCACACCTCCCCTGCCCCACACCACCTCCCCACTGCCTTTGACACAGTACCCCATAAAAGGTTGATGCATAAGCTGGAGAAACAGGCAGGAGTAACAGGTAGGGCGCTCCAGTGGATAAGGGAGTACCTAAGCAATAGGAAGCAGAGAGTTACAGTGAGGGGTGAGACCTCAGACTGGCGTGAAGTCACCAGTGGAGTCCCACAGGGCTCTGTACTTGGACCTATCCTGTTTCTGATATACGTAAATGATCTCCCAGAGGGTATAGACTCATTCCTCTCAATGTTTGCTGACGACGCCAAAATTATGAGAAGGATTAAGACAGAGGAGGACAGCTTGAGACTTCAAGAAGACCTGGACAAGCTGCAGGAATGGTCGAACAAATGGCTGTTAGAGTTTAACCCAAGCAAATGTAATGTAATGAAGATAGGGGTAGGAAGCAGGAGACCAGATACAAGGTATCATTTGGGAGATGAAATACTTCAAGAGTCAGAGAGAGAGAAAGACCTGGGGGTTGATATCACGCCAGACCTGTCCCCTGAAGCTCATATCAAGAGGATAACGTCAGCAGCATATGCCAGGTTGGCTAACATAAGAACGGCCTTTAGAAACTTGTGTAAGGAATCTTTCAGAACATTATATACCACATATGTCAGACCAATCCTAGAGTATGCGGCTCCAGCGTGGAGTCCCTATCTAGTCAAGCATAAGACTAAACTGGAAAAGGTTCAAAGGTTTGCCACCAGACTAGTACCCGAGCTGAGAGGTATGAGCTACGAGGAGCGACTGCAGGAATTAAACCTCACTTCGTTGGAAGACAGAAGAGTTAGGGGGGACATGATCACCACATTCAAGATTCTCAGGGGAATCGACACGGTTGATAAAGACAGGCTGTTTAACACAAGGGGCACACGCACTAGGGGACACAGGTGGAAACTGAGTGCCCAAATGAGCCACAGAGATATTAGAAAGAACTTTTTTAGTGTCAGAGTGGTTGACAAATGGAATGCATTAGGAAGCGATGTGGTGGAGGCTGACTCCATACACAGTTTCAAGTGTAGATATGATAGAGCCCATTAGGCTCAGGAAACTGTACACCTGTTGATTGACGGTTGAGAGGCGGGACCAAAGAGCCAGAGCTCAACCCCCGCAAGCACAACTAGGTGAGTACAACTAGGTGAGTACACCCCCCCTGCCCCACACCCCCCTGCCCCACCCCCCCTGCCCCACACCCCTGCTCCTTATCCTCCACAGTTACTCAACCACTATGACAAAATCACACAAGCATTAGAAGAAAAACAAAATCCAGATATATATACAAAGTGCAAGTGTGACTTGGAGTGATAGCCGATAACATGAGAGCAGTAGGAACAACGGGTAAAGTGAGACGTTGGCTTTTGCATTCTATGTGAAAAATGCCAGGGAAGTGGTGCCAAGGCACAGTCCTGGCACCACTGCTCTGTACCCCAGGGCACAGTCCTGGCACCACTTCTCTGTACCCCAGGGCACAGTCCTGGCACCACTGCTCTGTACTCCAGGGCACAGTCCTGACACCACTGCTCTGTACCCCAGGGCACAGTCCAGGCACCGCTGCTCTGTACCCCAGGGCACAGTCCTGGCACCACTGCTCTGTACCCCAGGGCACAGTCCTGGCACCGCTGCTCTGTACCCCAGGGCACAGTCCTGGCACCGCTGCTCTGTACCCCAGGGCACAGTCCTGGCACAGCTGCTTTGTACCCCAGGGCACAGTCCTGGCACAGCTGCTTTGTACCCCAGGGCACAGTCCTGGCACCACTGCTCTGTACCCCAGGGCACAGTCCAGGCACCGCTGCTCTGTACCCCAGGGCACAGTCCTGGCACCACTGCTCTGTACCCCAGGGCACAGTCCAGGCACCGCTGCTATTTCTCATTCTTACCTCTGATATAGATAAAAATACTCGTCACAGCTTCGTGTGATCAGCTATGATGATACCAACCCCAGCATGAGAATTTCCTCAGTAGAAGACACTGAAAAACTACATATTAGTTTTTCAATGTCTTCCGAAAGGCTGTTATTAATGAAATCTTCGATTGGGCAACGGAAAATAACATGCAGTAGAGATAAGTTTCAAGTACTGTACTGAGGTATGGTGAAAACGAGGAACCTAAACAAATTACAAGGTACAGGACACAGATTTACTCATAGAAGGAAAGCAACAGAAAAAAGATATGGGAATTATGATGTCTGACGACCTGACATTAGTGAACATAACAGAGCAATTATAGCGGCGGCCAGGAACATGATAGGATGGATTATGAGAACGTTCAAATTCAGGGATCCCACAGCCATGTTAATACTGTTTACATCACTGGTGTTGTCCCGTCTTGAGTATTGCTCGGTACTCACTTCCCCTTTCACAGCGGGAGAGATCTCTGAATTAAAGGGAATACAGAGAACATATACGGCACGCATAGGAACAATAAAACATCTAAATTATTGGGACCGCCTCAGAGTTCTGAATATTTACTCTCTGGAAAGAAGATGAGAAAGGTATCAAAATAATTTAGACATCTTCCTACGCATATATAATATCTTCCCTCGTAGCTTCACATCATCAGCAAACATGTTCATGTAAATCCGAATTCTTTCTTGTAGATCCTTTACTGAAGATTACTGGTCTAAGTACTGAACCCTGTGGTACTCCTCAAGTAATATTTATCCAGTCTGATTACATTGCCTCTCAGTACTGACCCCATTTTTCTGTCAGAAAATGTTTCATCCATATCAGAAGTCTCACTGTCATTCCTCCAGCATGTTCCAGTTTCCAGAACAACCTCATATGTGGGACTGTCACTAGTCTTTGTTACGATAAGAAATATTGCCTGAACAACTGTGGACGTCTTCAAGAGAAAACTAAATAGTTTTCTTCAAGGAGTCCCGGCCCCACTCCACGAGTGGATATGTGGGCCTGCGGGCCGCTCCAAGCAACTGGTGGACCAAACTCTCAGAAGCCGAGGCCAGGCTTGGAAGTAGAACTCCCAGAACCCCATCAAGCAGGTCCAACAGGCTGTTGCTTGGAGCGGCCCTCAGGCCCACATACCTGCTTGATGGGGTTCTGGGAGTTGTTCTACTCCCCAAGCCCGGCCTGAGGCCAGGCTCGACTTATGAAAACTTGGTCCAACAGGCTGTTGCTTGGAGCGGCCCACATAAAGAGGATATCATGCTCTGATCAACAAAGCTACACAACACTGGTAAGCTTGTGACTCTGAGACATCAGTGAGCTGGCCAACATAACGTGTGACGCTTCCATGTATGATTTAGCTGCCTCCACAGACGCCATTACAGGGCCCGGCACCTGGCCCACATGTGGCCCACATGTGGCCCACCATACACACAGGTTGGAGCAGCTCTCTGACACTGCCTAATCAGGCCATACCAACCACACAGCTAAGGCCACCATTTAACCATATATTAACTCAGTAGATAACTGCATTACTAACAAATACTGTAGTCTAATTACCATCCTATGTGGTCTAATTTGTATGAATAGATGGTAATTGTTTATTGCTTATTATATAACCACCAATTGTGGTACAAGTTGCACACCTCTCACCCTCTTTGTGTAGCAGGTAAACTGCCAGGCTCAGTTAACACAGTCCACTTAGAATCATAATTCAATATTGAAGTAAATACATAATAGAAAATAAATAATCAAATTGTCTTCTGACAATCACGGTACCAAGCTGACAATCACGGTACCAAGCTGACAATCACGGTACCAAGCTGACAATCACGGTACCAAGCTGACAATCACGGTGAACGGGCTTAAAATCATCTCTCCAAGCCATCCATCAGCCGGCCATCTCACAAGTCGAGCCTGGCCTCGGGCCGGGCTTGGGGAGTAGAAGAACTCCCAGAACCCCATCAACCAGGTATCAACCAACCAGAGCATGATATGCTAGGTAGGTCAGCATAAGAACTGTCCTTAGAAACTTGTGTCAGGAGTCACTTAGAACCTTGTTGCGAACCTTGTACCCAAATGAACCACAGAGTTATTAGAAAGAACTTTTTCAGTGTCAGAGTAGCTAGTAAATGGAATGAATTAGGAAGTAATGTGGTGGAGGCTGACTCCATACACAGCTTCAAATGTAGATATGATAGCCCAGTAGGCTCAGGAACCTGTACACCAGTTGATTGACAGTTGAGAGGCGGGGCCAGAGAGCCAGAGCTCAACCCCCGCAAGCACAACTGGGTGAGTACACATGTGGTGACAACACGCCCACGTTAATTGGTGTTTTTTTTATCTTTCCAGGTGAGTGTGGGCAGGTGTGTACGGCAGGTGTGAGGTCGTTGCTGGCCACGGTAGGTGAGGTGGTGGTGGTGGTGAGGCAGTAGTAGGAGAGAGGGGTGGCCAGTTATGTCCCTTATGTGTAGTGGAAGCGTGTTGAACAGTCTCGGGCCTCTGATGTTGATAGTTCTCTCTCAGAGTACCTGTTGCACCTCTGCTCTTCAACGGGGGTATTCTGCACATCCTGCCATGCCTTCTGGTCTCATGTGATGTTATTTCTGTGTGCAGGTTTGGGACCAGCCCCTCCACTATTAAATAAGTAAATTATTGTGTATCCCGCCTACGCTCAAGAGAACACAGATTTAGGCATTTTAGTCGGTCCCAATAGTTTAGATGTTTTACTGCTAGAATCCTCTCAGTAAAGGTTCTCTGCACGCTCTCCAGGTCAGCAATTTCTCCAGCTTTGAAAGAGGCTGTCATTGTGCAGCAGTACTCCACTCTAGAGAGCACAAGCGTCTTGAAGAGTATCATCATTAATATAACATCTAAGAACATAAGAATAAAGATAACTGCAGAAGGGCTATTGGCCCATACGAGGCAGCTCTTATTTATAACCACCCAATCCCACTCATATACATGTCCAACCCACGCTTGAAACAATCAATGCACCCCACCTCCACCACGTTATGCGGTAATTGGTTCCACAAATCAAACCTTGTTACCGAACCAATATTTACCCAGGTCTTTTCTAAATCTAAACTGTTCCAATTTGTACCCATTGTTTTATGTTCTGTCTTGTGTTGATACTTTTACTACCCTATTAATATCCCTTTGTTATGTCCATCATCCACTTGTACATAAGAACATAAGAACATAAGAACAAAGGCAGCTGCAGAAGGCCTATTGGCCCATACGAGGCAGCTCCTATTTATAACCACCCAATCCCACTCATATACATGTCCAACCCATGCTTGAAACAATCGAGGGACCCCACCTCCACAATGTTACGCGGCAATTGGTTCCACAAATCAACAACCCTGTTACTGAACCAGTATTTACCCAAGTCTTTCCTAAATCTAAACTTATCCAATTTATACCCATTGTTTCGCGTTCTGTCCTGTGTTGATACTTTCAATACCCTATTAATATCCCCTTTGTTATGTCCATTCATCCACTTGTAAACCTCTATCATGTCACCCCTAACTCTTCGCCTTTCCAGTGAATGCAAATTAAGCTTTGTTAATCTTTCTTCATATGAAAGATTTCTAATTTGGGGAATTAACTTAGTCATCCTACGCTGGACACGTTCAAGTGAATTTATATCCATTCTATAATATGGCGACCAAAACTGAACTGCATAATCTAAATGGGCCTAACCAGAGCAAGATATAGCTTGAGAACCACACCAGGTGTCTTGTTACTTACGCTGCGATTAATAAATCCGAGTGTCCTATTTGCCTTATTACGAACATTTATGCATTGATCCTTTTGTTTTAAATTCTTACTAATTATAACTCCCAGATCCCTTTCGCAATCCGACTTCGCAATCTCAACACCATCTAGCTCGTATCTTGTAACTCTATCATCATTACCTAGCTCAGAACTTTACATTTATCAGCATTAAACTGCATCTGCCAGTCCTTTGACCATTTCAAAACCCTATCTAGATCAACTTGAAGTGATAGTGAGTCCTCCTCCGAATTAATTTCCCTACCGATTTTCGTATCATCGGCAAATTTGCAAATGTTGCTACTCAAACCTGAATCTAAATCATTTATATATATATAAACAACAGAGGTCCCAAGACAGAGCCTTGAGGCACTCCACTTACAACATTTTCCCACTCTGACTTGACTCCATTTATACTAACTCTCTGTTTCCTTGGTATAGCCATGCCCTAATCCAGCTTAATATAGCACCCCAATACCATGAGCCTCTATCTTTTTAATCAGTCTTTCATGTGGCACTGTATCGAAAGCTTTGCTAAAGTCAAGGTACACAACATCACAATCCTTACCACTATCAACTGCCTCAACTATGCTAGAATAAAAAGATAACAAATTTGTTAAACATGAACGGCCATTTATAAAACCATGTTGCGACTCAATTATTAATTTATGTTTTTCAAGATGAAGACGAATTTTATTTGCTATTATAGATTCGAGTAACTTCCCACAATAGACGTTAAGCTAATTGGTCGATAGTTAGACGCAAGTGATCTATCTCCTTTCTTAAAAACTGGTATCACATTAGCAACTTTCCAAAACTCTGGCACTGTGCCTGACTCTATTGATTATTAAATATGATGACAGTNAACACTGTGAGGGGTCGGCCAGTTATGTCCCTTATGTGTAGTGGAAGCGTGTTGAACAGTCTCGGGCCTCTGATGTTGATAGTTCTCTCTTGAACACTGTGAGGGGTCGGCCAGTTACGTCCCTTATGTGTAGTGGAAGCGTGTTGAACAGTCTCGGGCCTCTGATGTTGATAGTTCTCTCTTGAACACTGTGAAGGGTCGGCCAGTTATGTCCCTTATGTGTAGTGGAAGCGTTCAATTCGCATTTTCTTCCATATCGTTCACTCTAGTACGTTGTTATTTTACTGTGTAGATTTGGGACCTGTCCTTCCAGTATTTTCCATGTGTATATTATTTGGTATCTCTCTCTCGTCTCCTTTCTAGTGAGTACATTTGGAGAGCTTTGAGACGATCCCAATAATTTAGGTGTTTTATCTCGTCTATGCGTTGAACACACTCTTGAACGCAATGGTTGTACTCTTCAAGTTACTTGTGTTGTCCCGTCTTGAGTACTGCTCAGTACTCACTTCCCCCTTCAGAGCAGGAGAGATTGCTGAAATAGAGGGAATACAGAGAACATATACGGCACCCATAGACGAGATAAAGCACCTAAATTATTGGGATCGTCTCAAAGCTCTCCAAATGTACTCACTAGAAAGGAGACGAGAGAGACACCAAATAATATATACGTGGAAAATACTGGAGGGCCAGGTCCCAAATCTACACAGTAAAATAACAACGTACTGGAGTGAACGATATGGAAGAAAATGCAGAATAGAACCAGTGAAGAGCAGAGGTGCCATAGGTACAATCAGAGAACACTGTATAAACATCAGAGGTCCGCGGTTGTTCAACGTCCTCCCAGCAAGCATAAGAAATATTGCCGGAACAACCGTGGACATCTTCAAGAGGAAACTAGATTTATTCCTCCAAGGAGTGCCGGACCAACCGGGCTGTGGTGGGTATGTGGGCCTGCGGGCCGCTCCAAGCAACAGCCTGGTGGACCAAATTCTCACAAGTCAAGCCTGGCCTCGGGCCGGGCTTGGGGAGTAGAAGAACTCCCAGAACCCCATCAACCAGGTGTCAACCAGGAAGCGTGTTGAACAGTCTCGGGCCTCTGATGTTGATAGTTCTCTCTTGAACACTGTGAGGGGTCGGCCAGTTATGCCCCTTATGTGTAATGGAAGCGTGTTGAACAGTCTCGGGCCTCTGATGTTAATAGTTCTCTCTTGAACACTGTGAGGGGTCGGCCAGTTATGTCCCTTATGTGTAGTGGAAGCGTGTTGAACAGTCTCGGGCCTCTGGTGTTGATAGTTCTCTCTTGAACACTGTGAGGGGTCGGCCAGTTATGTCCCTTATGTGTAGTAGAAGCGTGTTGAACAGTCTCGAGCCTCTGATGTTGATAGTTCTCTCAGAGTACCTGTTGCACCTCTGCTCTTCAACGGGGGTATTCTGCACATCCTGCCACGGCTCCTGGTCTCATGTGATGTTATTTCTGTGTGCAGGTTTGGGACCAGCCCCTCTAAAAATTATTATATATCCCGCTTGCGCTGTAGATTTTCATTTCATTTCTTCATTATGCACCCCATACCCATCCCATGTGCAATGGTGAACAGGGTTACAGAGGCACATAATGGGTTCAGGAACTGAACCCCATAGTTCGTTTAGCTAAGCAACTGCTTAGTTTAAATCTCTACAAGGCACTTTACATCTATTGCGAGTCACACAGTTACTAATCTTGCTCCACACTCGCCCAACTGGGCGGGTGATTGTATGTGTTCTAGAGAATACAGATTTAGGTGTTTTAGTCGGTTCCAGTAATTTATATAATTTATTGAGTGGATTCTATCAGGTAAGAATCTCTCTCACGCTCTCCAGGTCAGAGAAAGAAAACCCCAAAATATTTTTCACATTTTCCAAATCAAAATCAAGAATTACTGTCGGTATTGGACTTGCTCTTACAAGTGAAAGTTCATACACGGAGGATGACAAAGAAATCAGTAAAATCCTAACGAAAAAAATGAGGACACGTTTAGCACTCCGATACACAGCATGAAAGTGGAAGATCCGGACAACTTCTTTATGCGTGATATTTAAACCCCTGTAAATATAAATATCAACACCAACGTGGCAGGTTTTGAGATGAGAAATTGACAACATGCCCAAGCACTCAGCCCCGGGTCCAGACACAAATATTTATAAAGAAATGCAAAGTGCCAGTTGCACAGGCACTCAGTATAGTGTGGAGGAAGAGCTTGGACACGGGGGAGATACCAGATGCACTTCAAGTAGCAGACATAACCCCTCTACACAAGGGAGGGAGCACAGCAGGCTCAGCACTCCCAGGCAAGGGAGTAGGCTCAGGAAACTGTACACCTGTTGATTGACGGTTGAGAGGCGGTACCAAAGAGCCAGAGCTCAACCCCCGCAAGCACAACTAGGTGAGTACAACTAGGTGAGTACAGCCTTGGCAAAGAATTATAGACCAGTTGCACTAACATCGCACATAATAAAAGCATTTGAGAGAGTGATCAGGAGTCAGGTGACCAATTTCATGGTGACCAATGACCTCCACAATCCAGGCCAACATGGCTTTAGACCAGGAAGATCATGCCTCTCACAGCTACTTGATCACTACGATAAAATCACTGAGGCATTAGAAGAAAAACAGAATGCAGATGTGGTATACACGGACTTCGCAAAGGCATTCGATAAATGTGACCATGGAGTGATAGCACACAAAATGAAGTCACTGGAAATAATTGGTAAAGTAGGACGCTAGGTATTGACTTTTCTGTCCAACAATTTACAAGTAGTCATGAGTTGAGTAGGTCTGATTGTGTCTTGTACTCTGTACTTCATTCAAGTACTTCATTTCTAACACACCTAACTACCTGAAACTTGTAACTTTTAAACATTGTTATTTTCCATTGAGCAGTCGAAGATTATTGATATCGTCTTCTAGCTTTTCAATCCTCTTCAGACGTAATTTTCATGCTGATTCTTTTTTATCGTCGGCAGAGGATGGCACGAAGCTGTCATTCGACTTTTTGTCTATATCTGATACGACAGTAAGAAAAAGCAGTGGTGCAAGGACTGTGCCCTGGGGTACAGAGCAGTGGTGCAAGGACTGTGCCCTGGGGTACAGAGCAGTGGTGCAAGGACTGTGTTCTGGGGTACACAGCAGTGGTGCAAGGACTGTGCCCTGGGGTACATAGCAGTGGTGCCAGGACTGTGCCCTGGGGTACATAGCAGTGGTGCCAGGACTGTACCCTGGGGTACATAGCAGTAGTGCCAGGACTGTGCCCTTGGGTACATAGCAGTGGTGCCAGGACTGTGCCCTGGGGTACATAGCAGTGGTGCCAGGACTGTGTTCTGGGGTACAGAGCAGTAGTGCCAGGACTGTGCCCTTGGGTACATAGCAGTGGTGCCAGGACTGTGCCCTGGGGTACATAGCAGTGGTGCCAGGACTGTGTTCTGGGGTACAGAGCAGTAGTGCCAGGACTGTACCCTGGGGTACAGAGCAGTGGTGCAAGGACTGTGCCCTGGGGTACATAGCAGTAGTGCCAGGACTGTGCCCTGGGGTACAGAGCAGTGGTGCCAGGACTGTACCCTGGGGCTACAGAGCTTTTTACTGTGCTTGGACAGGAGCTGATTTGATAGACAGTTACTCTTCATTCTGTTTGACAGAGAACTGAATGTTCATCACCTAACAGTTATTATTATTGATCTCACTTGATGGGCTGTCACTCCATGGTCACACTTATCGCTTTTACGACGTGTGTACTCACCTAATTGTGCTTGCGGGGGTTGAGCTTTGGCTCTTTGGTCCCGCCTCTCAACTGTCAATCAACTGGTGTACAGATTCCTGAGCCTACTGGGCTCTATCATATCTACATTTGAAACTGTGTATGGAGTCAGCCTCCACCACATCACTTCCCAGTGCATTCCATTTACTAACTACTCTGACACTGAAAAAGTTCTTTCTAATGTGTCTGTGGCTCATTTGGGTACTCAGCTTCCACCTGTGTCCCCTTGTTCGCGCCCCTCCAGTGTTGAATAGTTCATCCTTGTTTACCCGGTCAATTCCCCTGAGGATTTTGTAGGTTGTGATCATGTCCCCCTTACTCTTCTGTCTTCCAGTGTCGTAAGTTGCATTTCCCGCAGCCTTTCCTCATAACTCATGCCTCTTAGTTCTGGGACTAGTCTAGTAGCATACCTTTGGACTTTTTCCAGCTTCGTCTTGTGCTTGACAAGGTACGGGCTCCATGCTGGGGCCGCGTACTCCAGGATTGGTCTTACATATGTGGTGTACAAGATTCTGAATGATTCCTTACACAGGTTCCTGAACGCCGTTCTGATGTTAGCCAGCCACGCATATGCCGCAGACGTTATTCTCCTTATGTGGGCTTCAGGAGACAGGTTTGGTGTGATATCAACTCCTAGATCTTTCTCTCTGTCTGTTTCATTAAGTACTTCATCACCTATTCTGTATCCTGTGTCTGGCCTCCTTTTTCCACTGCCTAGTTTCATTACTTTGCATTTACTTGGGTTGAACTTCAACAGCCATTTGTTGGACCATTCACTCAGTCTATCTAGGTCATCTTGTAGCTTCCTACTATCATCCTCTGTTTCAATCCTCCGTGTGTGTGTGTGTGTGTGTGTGTGTGTGTGTGTGTGTGTGTGTGTGTGTGTGTGTGTGTGTGTGTGTGTGTGTACTCACCTATGTGTGTGTGTGTGTGTGTACCACATCTGCATTTTATTTTTCTTCTCATACTTCTGGGATTTTGTCATAGTGGTTGAGTAACTGTGAAAGCGATGGACCTTCCCGCTCTAACTCTCACGGTGTCCTGGGTTGTGAAGTTCATTGTTCTCCAGAACACTGGTGCGTGAAAGCGTGATTAAGAATCACGCTTTCAAAAACTTTAATTTTATGATGTTAGATGACATCATAGAGCAAGGGCGAGGCCCTGGCCCAAAGAGTCCCACATTTGCAGATGACACTAAGATTTTCATGCGAGTAGACAATATAGAGGACACGGCAAACCTCCCATCGGATATACATCTGGTCTTTCAATGGACCACTAAACATATGATGTTTAATGAAATTAAGTTCCAGCTCCTGCGTTATGGAAAACATGAAAATAATATATATATAACGGAATCAAATCACACTATAGAACGAACAAGCAATGTAAAGGATCTAGAAGTAATCATGTCAGAAGACCATAAAATGCTGTCAAGACTGCAAGAAAAATGACAGGTTGGATAACAAGGACCTTCCAAACAAGGGACGCCATACCAATGATGATACTTTTCAAGACACTAGTACTCTCTAGGGTGGAATAATGTTATACCCTAACCGCATTATTCAGAGCAGGAGAAATTGCAGATATAGAGAGCGTGCAAAGATCTTTCACCGCTAGAATCCACTCTGTAAGTCATCTTTATTATTGGGACTGATTCAAAGTTGTAAATCAGTATTCTCTTGAGCACAGGCGGGAGAGTTATATAATAATTTACACATGAAAAATATTAGAGGGGCTGGTCCCAAACCTGCACACAGAAATAACACCACATGAGACCAGAAGGCATGGCAGGATGTGCAGAATACCCCCGTTGAAGAGCAGAGGTGCAACAGGTACTCTGAGAGAGAACTATCGACATCAGAGGCCCGAGACTGTTCAACACGCTTCCACTACACATAAGGGACATAACTGGCCGACCCCTCACAGTGTTCAAGAGAGAACTATCAACATCTGAGGCCCGAGACTGTTCAACACGCTTCCACTACACATAAGGGACCTTTATGTGTAGTGGAAGCCGACCCTTCACAGTGTTCAAGAGAGAACTTTGCCGACCGGGCCGCGCGGGCGTTGATCCCCGGAAGGTACACAAGGTAGATAGATGGTATATTTTGGGGTGTTCTTATTCCATTGTGGTGTTATTGAGTGCTGATGGTGAGTGTTCTTCCTGGGTGTAGATACGCTCAGAATATCATGGCTGCCTCTGCTTATTTAATCTGAGAGAGCGTTGTGTGGGGTGTAGTGTCATCCTGGACCTTTGGTAGTGGCGAGGCTGCGACAAGATGCTAGGCCATGGAGGTGGCGAGGCTGGGACAAGATGCTAGGCCATGGCGGTGGCGAGGCTGGGACAAGGTGCTAGGCCATGGCGGTGGCGAGGCTGGGACAAGGTGCTAGGCCATGGAGGTGGCGAGGCTGGGACAAGATGCTAGGCCATGGCGGTGGCGAGGCTGGGACAAGGTGCTAGGCCATGGAGGTGGCGAGGCTGGGACAAGGTGCTAGACCATGGAGGTGGCGAGGCTGGGACAAGGTGCTAGACCATGGAGGTGGCGAGGCTGGGACAAGATGCTAGGCCATGGAGGTGGCGAGGCTGGGACAAGGTGCTAGGCCATGGAGGTGGCGAGGCTGGGACAAGGTGCTAGACCATGGAGGTGGCGAGGCTGGGACAAGGTGCTAGACCATGGAGGTGGCGAGGCTGGGACAAGGTGCTAGACCATGGAGGTGGCGAGGCTGGGACAAGGTGCTAGGCCATGGAGGTGGCGAGGCTGGGACAAGATGCTAGGCCATGGAGGTGGCGAGGCTGGGACAAGGTGCTAGACCATGGAGGTGGCGAGGCTGGGACAAGATGCTAGGCCATGGAGGTGGCGAGGCTGGGACAAGGTGCTAGACCATGGAGGTGGCGAGGCTGGGACAAGGTGCTAGGCCATGGAGGTGGCGAGGCTGGGACAAGATGCTAGGCCATGGAGGTGGCGAGGCTGGGACAAGATGCTAGGCCATGGAGGTGGCGAGGCTGGGACAAGATGCCTGGCCATGGAGGTGGCGAGGCTGGGACAAGGTGCTAGGCCATGGAGGTGGCGAGACTGGGACAAGATGCCTGGCCATGGAGGTGGCGAGGCTGGGACAAGATGCCTGGCCATGGAGGTGGCGAGGCTGGGACAAGATGCCTGGCCATGGAGGTGGCGAGACTGGGACAAGATGCCTGGCCATGGAGGTGGCGAGGCTGGGACAAGATGCCTGGCCATGGAGGTGGCGAGGCTGGGACAAGATGCCTGGCCATGGAGGTGGCGAGGCTGGGACAAGATGCCTGGCCATGGAGGTGGCGAGGCTGGGACAAGATGCCTGGCCATGGAGGTGGCGAGGCTGGGACAAGATGCCTGGCCATGGAGGTGGCGAGGCTGGGACAAGATGCCTGGCCATGGAGGTGGCGAGGCTGGGACAAGATGCCTGGCCATGGGGGTGGCGAGGCTGGAGGATGTCTGTAATAAGAGGGCGGTGGAGGGGAGGCCGGGCAACAGTCAGCGGGCGACACATCTTCCGCCCTGGGACAATGCTCGGCTCACAGACATCATCCTCCTCTACAATTACGGCGGACGAGATGCCGTCGCCGCCGTCACCAGCTCAGTGTCCACCCGTCGTCGTCATAAAGATCAATGGCGAGCCGCACCCGTCGACCCTGCGGAAGTGTCTCCCGCACCCGTCCACCCTGCGGAAGTGTCTCCCGCACCCGTCCACCCTGCGGAAGTGTCTCCCGCACCCGTCCACCCTGCGGAAGTGTCTCCCGCACCCGTCCACCCTGCGGAAGTGTCTCCTGCACCCGTCCACCCTGCGGAAGTGTCTCCCGCACCCGTCGACCCTGCGGAAGTGTTCCGCAGGCCTGTCATCCGCAGTTTGCAATGCATGGTCTGGCATAATGTGTCCCCAGTGAGAAGCGACGCAGCACAGCTAGCCCCAAACACGTTAGCTGCCGCTCCATACTCAGCCCTGACAGTTAACACCAGAGAGTACCAAGTGTACCTTCCGTTTAGTGTCAGATACCTTATCGCGCAGTAATATAACGAGTGACGTGTGAGAGGCGAGAGGTGGGGAGAGGCAGGCCAGTGTCACTAGCCACACCCACAACACCCCTCCCTCAACTGGGGAGTCTGGTAGCTACCTGATTGATACCTGCTTGATGCGGTTCTGGGAGTTCTTCTACTTCTCAAGCCCGGCCCGAGGCCAGGCTTGTCTTGTGAGAGTTTGATCCACCAGGCTGTTGCTTGGAGCGGCCCGCAGGCCCACATACCCACCACAGCCAGGTTGGTCCGGTACTCCTTGGAGAAAATGATCTAATTTCCTCTTGAAGATGGCCACGGTTGTTCCGGCAATATTTCTTGTGTTCGCTGGGAGAATATTGAACCGCGGACCTCTGATGTTTATACAGTGTTCTCTGATTGTGCCTATGGCACCTCTGCTCTTCACTGGTTCTATTCTGCATTTTCTTCCATATCGTTCACTCCAGTATTTTGTTATTTTACTGTGTAGATTTGGGATTTGTCTCTCCAGTATTTTCCATGTGTATATTATTTGATATCTCTCTCGTCTCCTTTCTAGTGAGTACATTTGGAGAGCTTTGAGACGATCCCAATAATTTAGGTGCTTTATCTCGTCTATGCGTGCCATATATGTTCTCTGTATTCCCTCTATTTCAGCAATCTCTCCTGCTACCTGTAATCCCTGTAATCTGGTGGCTCAGTGACCGTCGACCTGGACCCCTGGTTAGCTTCTACGGAGGTGTAAATTTTCTATTTCTTGTGTCGCCTGTTATAATGATGTTCTAATATGTACTGCTCTCTTTTTATAACTGCCCCTACTCCGACGGACAGTAGCTACTGCCCCTACTCCGACGGACAGTAGCTACTGCCCCTACTCCGACGGACAGTAGCTACTGCCCCTACTCCGACGGACAGTAGCTACTGCCTCTACTCCGACGGACAGTAGCTACTGCCTCTACTCCGACGGACAGTAGCTACTGCCTCTACTCCGACGGACAGTACCTACTGCCCCTACTCCGACGGACAGTACCTACTGCCCCTACTCCGACGGACAGTAGCTACTGCCCCTACTCCGACGGACAGTAGCTACTGCCCCTATTCTGACGGACAGTACCTACTGCCTCTACAGTGACGGACAGTGCCTACTGCCCCTATTCTAACGGACAGTACCTACTGCCTCTACTCTGATGGGCAGTAGCCTGGAACTATTTTTTTTAAGGGTGAAGAGGAGGGACATTAGTGAAGGGAAGTATAGAAGTGGGAAATACAGTGAGAGGTATGAAAGCAGGCGGGCTGTCCGCCTTGCTGACACCATGTGTGGGTGTTGGCAGCTAAGCTAAGCTGGCTCCCTCTTGTCAGGGAGCTGTGAGTGTGTGAGAGGTTCTTCACATGTGTTTCACCATATATGGATGTCTATAGATGAATACTGTGTAGCATTCATATATACACACTCCCTGATGCTTCCACACTTGTTGTTCTGTTTAAGGCTCTTTGTTTTATTATTATTAATTTATATATACATATATTTATATACATATATATATATATATATATATATATATATATATATATATATATACACAATGTTTTCTACTGGTACTTCTGCTGCCACACACACGATCTCTTCCCATCCCCCCAACTCCCCCCCCCAGCCCCCCCCCCCCCCCTCCCTCCCGCCGATCATTCAAGAATAAAGTGCTGAAATATTTATAATGTGCCCTGGGGTAAATTATCGATGAATGACATGGTGGAGGGAAGGTCTGCTGGGGGGGGACCTTATGAGACCAGCCCCAAGTTGTTGCTGGCTCGGGGGGGGGGGGGCACTGGCTTCC
Organism: Procambarus virginalis; assembly: GCA_020271785.1. Lineage (NCBI taxonomy): Eukaryota > Metazoa > Arthropoda > Malacostraca > Decapoda > Cambaridae > Procambarus > Procambarus virginalis. Next base: position 55,974 of record WNGS01001629.1, read on the forward strand.
TTGTTATGGTGTTGAACATAACTAGGTGAACATGCCCCGAGCACAACCCTCCTAGTTGTGCTTGCGGGGGTTGAGCTCTGCTCTTTCGGCCCGCCTCTCAACTGTCAATCAGCTGCTACTAACTACATGTCCCAGTGTTCCTCCCAGACGTATGGTGAACATGTCCCAGTGTTCCTCCCAGACGTATGGTGAACATGTCCCAGTGTTCCTCCCAGACGTATGGTGAACAGGTCTCGGTACTGGACATTGTGGGTGATAGACGAGCAGTATGATACCAAAGGTCGTGCACTGATACCAAAGGTCGTGCACTGATACCAAAGGTCGTGCACTGATACCAAAGGTCGTGCACTGATACCAAAGGTCGTGCACTGATACCAAAGGTCGTGCACTGATACCAAAGGTCGTGCACTGATACCAAAGGTCGTGCACTGATACCAAAGGTCGTGCACTGATACCAAAGGTCGTGCACTGATACCAAAGGTCGTGCACTGATACCAAAGGTCGTGCACTGATACCAAAGGTCGTGCACTGATACCAAAGGTCGTGCACTGATACCAAAGGTCGTGCACTGATACCAAAGGTCGTGCACTGATACCAAAGGTCGTGCACTCCAACACTGTTATGATTCAGTATAATGATTGAGGCAGCAGTACACACACTACAAATAGACTTTCAACTAGACAAGGTAGTGAGGTGTCCCTTGTTAATGGCGGCTACCGTACGGGTTGGCTCAGAGACCCTCTGGAGTCTCCCCTTGGACCTGAGAGCATCCATCAGTCTCTTCGGGGAGACTTTTTAGTTGCTCTCTTGTTGTCGATCTGGGGTGGCCTCTTCAGGGCGCAAAGCCAGGGTAGGTTGATACGGGGGAGAAGCTGTTACCCAAGCAGCAGGTCCCCCGCTCCACGGCGCCGAAAGTCTCCAATGGAAAGACAAACGCCAATATAATTGATTCCAGCGCCGTCGCAGGAACTGTCGGAACGATGTTGAAGGCAACAACGATCTGCTCCCAGGGGCTCCAGCTCCGGAGTTGACCTCGAAGTTGGTCATAGAAAGCACAGGGACTCCCAACCCGGAGACCGCCACCTGAGGGTTTAAGGTTCTGGGAATCAAGACGGATACAATTAGTATTGACGAAGATGGTTTTTGATACAATGTGTGTAGACGGTTCCATGTCTCGTGTAACTCTTTGGGGTCCAGATGAACGGTGAGGGCCACCGTGCAGGCCGCCGGCCACCAAAGTGTCCACAAAAGTTACCGGAAAATATTATATTTTCAGGGTCTCCTCGGGAGCCGGGGGCCTGGCGTGGAGACCCCCGGGGTCCTGGCGTGGAGACCCCCGGGGTCCTGGCGTGGAGACCCCCGGGGGGCCTGGCGTGGAGACCCCCGGGGGCCTGGCGTGGAGACCCGCGGGGTCCTGGCGTGGAGACCCCCGGGGGCCTGGCGTGGAGACCCCCGGGGGCCTGGCGTGGAGACCCCCGGGGGCCTGGCGTGGAGACCCCCGGGGGCCTGGCGTGGAGACCCCCGGGGGCCTGGCGTGGAGACCCGCGGGGTCCTGGCGTGGAGACCCCCGGGGGCCTGGCGTGGAGACCCCCGGGGGCCTGGCGTGGAGACCCCCGGGGGCCTGGCGTGGAGACCCCCGGGGGCCTGGCGTGGAGACCCCCGGGGGCCTGGCGTGGAGACCCCCGGGGGCCTGGCGTGGAGACCCCCGGGGGCCTGGCGTGGAGACCCGCGGGGTCCTGGCGTGGAGACCCCCGGGGGCCTGGCGTGGAGACCCCCGGGGGCCTGGCGTGGAGACCCCCGGGGGCCTGGCGTGGAGACCCCCGGGGGCCTGGCGTGGAGACCCCCGGGGGCCTGGCGTGGAGACCCCCGGGGGCCTGGCGTGGAGACCCCCGGAAGCCTGGCGTGGAGACCCCCGGGGGCCTGGCGTGGAGACCCGCGGGGTCCTGGCGTGGAGACCCCCGGGGGCCTGGCGTGGAGACCCCCGGGGGCCTGGCGTGGAGACCCCCGGGGCCTGGCGTGGAGACCCCCGGGGGCCTGGCGTGGAGACCCCCGGGGGCCTGGCGTGGAGACCCCCGGGGGCCTGGCGTGGAGACCCCCGGGGGCCTGGCGTGGAGACCCGCGGGGTCCTGGCGTGGAGACCCCCGGGGTCCTGGCGTGGAGACCCCCGGGGGCCTGGCGTGGAGACCCCCGGGTGCCTGGCGTGGAGACCCCCGGGGGCCTGGCGTGGAGACCCCCGGGGGGCCTGGCGTGGAGACCCCCGGGGGCCTGGCGTGGAGACCCCCGGGGGCCTGGCGTGGAGACCCCCGGGGGGCCTGGCGTGGAGACCCCCGGGGGCCTGGCGTGGAGACCCCCGGGGGCCTGGCGTGGAGACCCCCGGGGCCTGGCGTGGAGACCCCCGAGGGCCTGGCGTGAACCCAAACACAGGGGCACACACTGGACACCCACCGCCCATCGTTTAGGGACAGACGGTTGACGGGTTACCCTAGAATTAGGTTTTAATGACTAGGCCGTTTGGGCGGCAGGTATTAAAGTGGGCTTGTTAGACACGCAAGTTGTGTATCCCAACTGTTCTTCCTGCCCTCCCTCATGCCCTGAGCCTTCCTCCTGCCCTTCCTCATGCCCTGAGCCTTCCTCCTGCCCTCCCTCATGCCCCGAGCCTTCCTCCTGCCCTCCCTCATGCCCTGAGCCTTCCTCCTGCCCTCCCTCATGCCCTGAGCCTTCCTCCTGCCCTCCCTCATGCCCTGAGCCTTCCTCCTGCCCTCCCTCAAGCCCTGAGCCTTCCTCCTGCCCTCCCTCATGCCCCGAGCCTGCCTCCTGCCCTCCCTCATGCCCTGAGCCTTCCTCCTGCCCTCCCTCATGCCCTGAGCCTTCCTCCTGCCCTCCCTCATGCCCCGAGCCTTCCTCCTGCCCTCCCTCATGCCCCGAGCCTTCCTCCTGCCCTCCCTCATGCCCCGAGCCTGCCTCCTGCCCTCCCTCATGCCCTGAGCCTTCCTCCTGCCCTCCCTCATGCCCTGAGCCTTCCTCCTGCCCTCCCTCATGCCCCGAGCCTTCCTCCTGCCCTCCCTCATGCCCGAGCCTTCCTCCTGCCCTCCCTCATGCCCTGAGCCTTCCTCCTGCCCTCCCTCATGCCCTGAGCCTTCCTCCTGCCCTCCCTCATGCCCTGAGCCTTCCTCCTGCCCTCCCTCAAGCCCTGAGCCTTCCTCCTGCCCTCCCTCATGCCCCGAGCCTGCCTCCTGCCCTCCCTCATGCCCTGAGCCTTCCTCCTGCCCTCCCTCATGCCCTGAGCCTTCCTCCTGCCCTCCCTCATGCCCTGAGCCTTCCTCCTGCCCTCCCTCATGCCCTGAGCCTTCCTCCTGCCCTCCCTCATGCCCTGAGCCTTCCTCCTGCCCTCCCTCATGCCCCGAGCCTGCCTCAACCGGATATGCCTAGCGTGGGTGTAGTGGTGGGTGTCGTCAGGGGAGGACCACTGTGGGAGTGTGGGTGTAGTGGTGGGTGTCGTCAGGGGAGGACCACTGTGGGAGTGTGGGTGTAGTGGTGGGTGTCGTCAGGGGAGGACCACTGTGGGAGTGTGGGTGTAGTGGTGGGTGTCGTCAGGGGAGGACCACTGTGGGAGTGTGGGTGTAGTGGTGGGTGTCGTCAGGGGAGGACCACTGTGGTAGTGTGGGTGTAGTGGTGGGTGTCGTCAGGGGAGGACCACTGTGGTAGTGTGGGTGTAGTGGTGGGTGTCGTCAGGGGAGGACCACTGTGGGAGTGTGGGTGTAGTGGTGGGTGTCGTCAGGGGAGGACCACTGTGGGAGTGTGGGTGTAGTGGTGGGGGTGTCGTCAGGGGAGGACCACTGTGGTAGTGTGGGTGTAGTGGTGGGTGTCGTCAGGGGAGGACCACTGTGGGAGTGTGGGTGTAGTGGTGGGTGTCGTCAGGGGAGGACCACTGTGGGAGTGTGGGTGTAGTGGTGGGTGTCGTCAGGGAAGGACCACTGTGGTAGTGTGGGTGTAGTGGTGGGTGTCGTCAGGGGAGGACCACTGTGGGAGTGTGGGTGTAGTGGTGGGTGTCGTCAGGGAAGGACCACTGTGGGAGTGTGGGTGTAGTGGTGGGTGTCGTCAGGGAAGGACCACTGTGGGAGTGTGGGTGTAGTGGTGGGTGTCGTCAGGGGAGGACCACTGTGTGAGTGTGGGTGTAGTGGTGGGTGTCGTCAGGGAAGGACCACTGTGGGAGTGTGGGTGTAGTGGTGGGTGTCGTCAGGGGAGGACCACTGTGGGAGTGTGGGTGTAGTGGTGGGTGTCGTCAGGGGAGGACCACTGTGGGAGTGTGGGTGTAGTGAGAAGAACCACTGGCGGAGGAGCCCCGTCCACTGACCTCCAGACTAAATTCTTTCATTCATTCATGACGGGAGCGGTTGGGCTGTGCCTCTGGCAAGCTGCTCACGGAGCCACCACCTGAGCTAACGTGTTCCCCGTTTGGAACGTCTGTTCATTGTTCTAGTGAACAGTTCACTTTCTCTGCTTTTGACTTGCTTCCTGGGTGTTCTGGCTACTAGGCTCGATTTTAATAACTTCTTTGGTGAGAAGTGGGGTTGGTGGTACTGCATGCCTGCCACAACAGCTCTGACACTCTAGTGTGGTGTGATAAAAGCTTCATTGGCTCTATTCTGTAATTTCTTCCATATCGTTCACTCCAGTATGTTGTTATTTTACTGTGTAGATTTGGGACCTGTCCCTCCAGTATTTTCCAGGTGTATATTATTTGGTATGTCTCGTCTCCTTTCCAGAGAGTACATTTGGAGAGCTTTGAGACGATCCCAATAATTTAGGTGCTTTATCGCGTCTATGGGTGCCGTATATGTTCTCTGTATTCCCTCTATTTCAGCAATCTCTCCTGCTCTGAAGGGGGAAGTGAGCACTGAGCAGTACTCAAGACGGGACAGCACAAGTGACTTGAAGAGTACAACCATTGTGATGGGATCCCTGGATTTGAAAGTTCTCGTAATCCATCCGATCATTTTTCTGGCTGACGCAATACTTGCTTGGTTATGCTCCCTAAACGTTAGGTCGTCGGACATCATTATTCCCAAATCCTTGACATGCTGTTTTTCTACTATGGGAAGATTCGATTGTGTTTTGTACCCTGTATTATGTTTTAGATCCTCATTTTTGCAAAGGCACTCGACAAATGTGACCATGGAGTGATAGCACACAAAATGAGGTCAATGGGAATAATTGGTAAAGTAGGACGCTGGATACTCAGTTTCTGTCGAACAGAACACAAAGTGTAACAGTCAACCAAATAAAATCGAGTCCAAGCGCAGTTAAAAGTTCTGTACCTCAAGGTACAGTCCTTGCACCGCTGCTTTTATTCTCATATCAGACATAGAGAAATAGAGGGAATACAGAGAACATATACGTCACGCATAGACGAGATAAAACACCTAAATTACTGAGATCGTCCCAAAGCTCTCCAAATGTACTCTCTAGAATGGAGACGAGAGAGATACCAAATAATATACACGTGGAAAATACTGGAGGGACAGGTCCCAAATCTACACAGTAAAATAACAACGTACGATATGGACGTGAACGATATGGAAGAAAATGCAGAATAGAACCAGTGAAGAGCAGAGGTGCCATAGGCACAATCAGAGAACACTGTATAAACATCAGAGGTCCACGGTTGTTCAACATCCTCCCAGCGAGCATAAGAAATATTGCCGGAACAACCATGGACATCTTCAAGAGGAAACTAGATAGTTTTCTTCAAGGAGTGCCGGACCAACCGGGCTGTGGTGGGTATGTGGGCCTGCAGGCCGCTCCAAGCAACAGCCTAGTGGACCAAACTCTCACAAGTCAAGCCTGGCCTCGGGCCGGGCTTGGGGAGTAGAAGAACTCCCAAGCAGGTGGTGGCGACTGGCTGGTCTTCACCGGGTGACCCACATGGCTAGTATGAGGAAGTTTGCCAGGTGTAGGACTTGATGCTTCAGTGATCATACTGCAGAGAACTTTGTATGCCTCATGTGACAACTGCTGTCTCCCCCACCCATGGTAACCCCCCCTCACCCACTGTAACCCACCCCCCCCTCACCCATGGTAACCCCCCCCCTCACCCATGGTAAACCCCCCCCCTCACCATGGTAACCCCCTCACCCATGGTAAAACCCCCTCACCCGGTCATGTCTACACCTGTGGCAGGTGTACACTCGGCCCCAGTCATGTCTACACCTGTGGCTGGTGTACACTCGGCCCCTGGTCATGTCTACACCTGTGGCAGGTGTACACTCGGCCCCAGGTCATGTCTACACCTGTGGCTGTGTACACTCGGCCCCTGGTCATGTCTACACGTGTGGCTGGGTGTACACTCGGCCCCTGGTCATGTCTACACCTGTGGCTGGGTATACACTCGGTCCCTGGTCATGTCTACACTGTGGCTGGTGTACACGGGCCCTGGTCATGTCTACACCTGTGGCTGGGGTACACTCGGCCCTGGTCATGTCTACACCTGTGGCTGGGTGTACACTCGGCCCCAGTCATGTCTACACCTGTGGCTGGGTGTACACTCGGCCCCTGGTCATGTCTACACCTGTGGCAGGGTGTACACTCGGCCCCTGGTCATGTCTACACGTGTGGCTGGGTGTACACTCGGCCCCTGGTCATGTCTACACCTGTGGCTGGGTGTACACTCGGCCCCAGTCATGTCTACACTGTGGCTGGTGTACACTCGGCCCCCAGTCATGTCTACACCTGTGGCAGGTGTACACTCGCCCCTGGTCATGTCTACACCTGTGGCAGGTGTACACTCGGCCCCCAGTCATGTCTACACCTGTGGCAGGTGTACACTCGGCCCCAGTCATGTCTACACCTGTGGCAAGTGTACACTCGGCCCCCAGTCATGTCTACACCTGTGGTGTGTACACTCGGCCCCAGTCATGTCTACACCTGTGGCAGGTGTACACTCGGCCCCCAGTCATGTCTACACCTGTGGCTGTGTACACTCGGCCCCAGTCATGTCTACACCTGTGGCTGGTGTACACTCGGCCCCCAGTCATGTCTACACCTGTGGCAGGTGTACACTCGGCCCCCAGTCATGTCTACACCTGTGGCTGGGTGTACACTCGGCCCCCAGTCATGTCTACACCTGTGGCTGGATGTACACTCGGCCCATGGTCATGTCCAGAGAGCCTCCGGAAGGCTGCCAGGGTTGGCTTCTGCTATGTGACCGGACCATCTTAAAGCTGAAGGAACGTTAGGCCTACCTTTTTTACACGGATCGATACTGGCGTCTTGGAGCAAGTGACTTCCTAGCTGCTGGGACCCCCTGGCTGCTGGGACCCCCTGGCTGCTGGGACCCCCTGGCTGCTGGGACCCCCTGGCTGCTGGGACCCCCTGGCTGCTGGGACCCCCTGGCTGCTGGGACCCCTGGCTGCGGGACCCCCTGGCTGCGGGACCCTGGCTGCTGGGACCCCTGGCTGCTGGGACCCCCTGGCTGCTGGGACCCCTGGCTGCTGGCTTGCTGGGACCTCCGGGCTGGCTTGCTGGGACCTCCTGGGACTGCTGGCTGCTGGGACCCCGTGGCTGCTGGCTTGCTGGGACCTCCTAGCGGCTGGCTTGCTGGGGCTGCTGGCTTGCTGGGATCTATTGGTGCTTGCTTGCTGGGACCTCTGGCTGCTGGCTTGCTGGATCTCTCTGGCCTGCTGGCTTGCTGGGACCTCTTGGCTGCTGGCTTGCTGGACCTCCTAGCTTCTAGCTTGCTGGGACCTCCTGCTTCTGGCTTGCTGGGACCTCCTGGCTGCAGGCTTGCTGGGACCGGCTTTGCTGGGACCTATCTTCGGCTTGCTGGGACCTCCTGGCTTTCTGGGACTCTGGCCTGGCTTGCTGGGACCTCCTGGCTGCTGGCTTGCTGGGACCTCTGGCTGCTGGCTTGCTGGGACCTCCTATCTTCTGGCTTGCTAGGACCTCTGGCTGTTGGCTTGCTGGGACCTGCTGGCTTTCTGGGACCTGGCTGCTGGCTTGCTGAGACCTCCTAGCTTCTGGCTTGCTGGGACCTCCTAGCTGCTGGCTTGCTGGGACCTCCTGGCTGCTGGCTTGCTGGGACCTCCTGGCTGCTGGCTTGCAGGGACCTCCTGGCTTGTTGGGACCTCCTGGCTGCTTGCTGTGGACCTCCTGGGGCTTGCTTGTTGGGACCTCCTGGCTGCTTGCTTGTTGGGACCTCTGGCTTGCTGGCTTGCTGGGACCTCCGGCTGCTGGCTTGCTGGGACCTCCTGGGCTGCTTGCTTGTTGGGACCTCCTGGCTGCTTGCTTGTGGGACCCCCTGGCTGCTGGCTTGCTGGGACCTCCTAGCTGCTGGCTTGCTGGGACTCCTGGCTGCTGGCTTGCAGGGACCTCCTGGCTGCTGGCTTGCAGGACCTCCTGGCTGCTGGCTTGCTGGGAACTCTGGGCTTGCTGGCTTGCTGGGACCTCCTGGCTGCTGGCTTGCTGGGAACTCCTGGCTGCTGGCTTGCTGGGACCTCCTGGCTTGCTGGCTTGCTGGGAACTCCTGGCTGCTGGGAACTCCTGGCTTGCTGGCTGCTGGGACCTCCTGGCTTGCTGGGTTGTTGGGAACTCCAGGCTTGCTGCTTACTGGGACCTGCTAGCTTGCTGGGACCTCCTGGCTTGCTGGGCCTGTGACATGCTGGGATCTCTGGCTTACTGGGACCTCCAGGCTTGCTGGCTTACTGGGACTCCTGGCTGCTGGCTTGCTGGGACCTCCTGGCTTGCTGGGACCTCCTGGCTTGCTGGGGCCTGTTGGACATGCTGGATCTCCTGGCTGCTGGCTTGGTGGGACCTCCTGGCTGCTGGCTGCTGGGATGGGGAACCGTTGGCTGCTGGCTTGCTGGCTTACTGGGACCTGGCTGCTGGCTTGCTGGGACCTGGCTGCTGGGACCTGGATTGCTGGGACTCCTGGCTTGCTGGGGCCTGTTGGCATGCTGGGACCTCCTGGCTGCTGGGACCTCCTGGCTTGCTGGGACTTCTGGCTGCTGGCTTGCTGGGACCTCCTAGCTTGCTGGGACCTCCTGGCTTGCTGGGGCCTGTTGGCATGCGCCTCCTGGCTGCTGGGACCTCCTGGCTTGCTGGGACCTTTTAGCTGCTGGCTTGCTGGGACCTCCTGGCTTGCTGGGGCCTCCTGGCTGCTGGCTTGCTGGGACCCCTGGCTGCTGACTTGCTGGGACCCCCTGGCTGCTGGGACCCCCTGACTGCTGGAACCCCTGGCTGCTGGGACCCCTGGCTGCTGGGACCCCTGGCTGCTGGACCTCCTGGCTGCTGGGACCTCCTGCCTAGGGACCTCCTGCCTACTGGGAAGCAACATGATGTAGGATTCGATGCAACACTGATTACGACGGCTGTTGCCAGGTCGTCGTCCTTTGTTGCCAGGTCGTCCTCTTTGTTGCCAGGTCGTCCTCGTTGTTGCCAGGTCGTCCTCGTTGTTGCCAGGTCGTCCTCCTTGTTGCCAGGTCGTCCTCTTTGTTGCCAAGGTCGTCCTCTTTGTTGCCAGGTCGTCTTCTTTGTTGCCAGGTCGTCCTCTTTGTTGCCAGGTCGTCTTCTTTGTTGCCAGGTCGTCCTCTTTGTTGCCAGGTCGTTCTTTGTTGCCAGGTCGTCCTCTTGGCCAGGTCCTCTCCTTGTTGCCAGGTCGTCCTCGTTGTTGCCAGGTCGTCCTCTTTGTTGCCAGGTCGTCCTCTTTGTTGCCAGGTCGTCCTCGTTGTTGCCAGGTCGTCCTCTTTGTTGCCAGGTCGTCCTCTTGTTGCCAGGTCGTCCTCCTTGTTGCCAGGTCGTCCTCCTTGTTGCCAGGTCGTTCTCTTTGTTGCCAGGTCGTCCTCCTTGTTGCCAGGTCGTCCTCTTTGTTGCCAGGTCGTCCTCGTTGTTGCCAGGTCGTCCTCCTTGTTGCCAGGTCGTCGTCCTTGTTGCCAGGTCGTCCTCGTTGTTGCCAGGTCGTCCTCTTTGTTGCCAGGTCGTCCTCTTTGTTGCCAGGTCGTCCTCCTTGTTGCCAGGTCGTCCTCCTTGTTGCCAGGTCGTCGTCCTTGTTGCCAGGTCGTCCTCTTTGTTGCCGGTCGTCCTCTTTGTTGCCAGGTCGTCCTCCTTGTTGCCAGGTCGTCCTCTTGTTGCCAGGTCGTCCTCTTGTTGCCAGGTCGTCCTCCTTGTTGCCAGGTCGTCGTCCTTGTTGCCAGGTCGTTCTCTTTGTTGCCAGGTCGTCCTCCTTGTTGCCAGGTCGTCGTCCTTGTTGCCAGGTCGTCTCTTTGTTGCCAGGTCGTCCTCGTTTGTTGCCAGGTCGTCCTCCTTGTTGCCAGGTCGTCTTCTTGTTGCCAGGTCGTCTTCTTTGTTGCCAGGTCGCCTCTTTGTTGCCAGGTCGTCCTCGTTGTTGCCAGGTCGTCCTCGTGTTGCCAGGTCGTCCTCCTTGTTGCCAGGTCGTCTTCTTTGTTGCCAGGTCGTCCTCTTTGTTGCCAGGTCGTCCTCCTTGTTGGCAGGTCGTCTTCTTTGTTGCCAGGTCGTCCTCTTTGTTGCCAGGTCGTCCTCCTTGTTGCCAGGTCGTCCTCGTGTTGCCAGGTCGTCCTCGTTGTTGCCAGGTCGTCCTCTTTGTTGCCAGGTCTCTTCTTTGTTGCCAGGTCGTCCTCCTTGTTGCCAGGTCGTCCTCTTGTTGGCAGGTCGTCCTTCCTTGTTGCCAGGTCGTCCTCTTGTTGCCAGGTCGTCCTCCTTGTTGCCAGGTCGTCCTCCTTGTTGCCAGGTCGTCCTCTTTGTTGCCAGGTCGTCTTCTTTGTTGCCAGGTCGTCCTCCTTGTTGCCAGGTCGTCCTCTTTGTGCCAGGTCGTCCTCCTGTTGCCAGGTCGTCCTCTTGTTGCCAGGTCGTCCTCTTTGTTGCCAGGTCGTCCTCTTTGTTGCCAGGTCGTCCTCTTTGTTGCCAGGTCGTTCTCCTTGTTGCCAGGTCGTCCATCAGCCTTAGCTGAGTGGACAGCGCTTCGAACTCGTAGTCCTGAGGTTCGGGTTCGAGCCCTGGTGGAGGCGGAGACAAAATGTGCAAAATGTTTCTTTCACCCTGATGTGCAATGACTCATTCTCACGCTTATATCATATTTATATATACAATTTTGAATGGAATGACTTTCACAGAACACCAGTACGTCTAACATGTTCTCCTTGACGTACGAGTCATTGACAGCTCTACACTGACCTTTCTGACGTGGTGTGTCTCATCTGTGTCTCTAGTGTCCATCTGCGTCTCTAGTGTCCATCTGCGTCTCTAGTGTCCATCTGCGTCTCTAGTGTCCATCTGCGTGTCAGTGTCCATCTGCGTGTCTAGTGTCCATCTGTGTCTCTAGTGTCCATCTGTGTGTCTAGTGCCATCTGTGTCTCTAGTGTCCATCTGTGTCTCTAGTGTCCATCTGTGTCTCAGTGTCCATCTGTGTCTCTAGTGTCCATCTGCGTCTCTAGTGTCCATCTGTGTCTCTAGTGTCCATCTGGTCTCTAGTGTCCATCTGCGTCTCTAGTGTCCATCTGCGTCTCTAGTGTCCATCTGCGTCTCTAGGTGTCCATCTGCGTCTCTAGTGTCCATCTGTGTCTCTAGTGTCCATCTGTGTCTCTAGTGTCCATCTGTGTCTCTAGTGTCCATCTGTGTCTCTAGTGTCCATCTGTGTCTCTAGTGTCCATCTGTGTCTCTAGTGTCCATCTGTGTCTCTAGTGTCCATCTGTGTCTCTAGTGTCCATCTGCGTCTCTAGTGTCCATCTGTGTCTCTAGTGTCCATCTGTGTCTCTAGTGTCCATCTGTGTCTCTAGTGTTCATCTGTTGTCTCTAGTGTCCATCTGTGTCTCTAGTGTCCATCTGCGTCTCTAGTGTTCATCTGT